>JAREIK010006438.1:0-173141 GCA_029783825.1 Sapria himalayana
TTATATTTTCAAAGGATATATTTTAAAAAATTGGAAAAAATAAAATAAATAATTTTTTGCTATATCATTATTTAAATAAAAATTAAACCACTAAATGCCTAAACACAAATGCCCCTAAATACTTAAACCTTTAAACTCGTAAACCTTAAATATAATTTAAATAATTTATTAAAATATTAATTACAAAATAAATTATGAGTGACACAATATAATTTAAATAATTTATTTTTTCTTCAAAAAAATATACGATTATTAAAAGAAGCAAAAACTAAAAAACAAAAATTCTTATTTAGTAATAAATTTTACTTGGATTTTGATAATTTTTGGTTTTGCAATTATTTTAATTTATATCCACCATAATAATAATAATAATATACGCATATAAAAGAAGTAAAATTTAAAAATTTAAAAATTTAAAATATTATTCAGTATATATTTTACTTTAATTTTGAATCAATTTGGGGTTTGTTAAAATTTTTTAATGAATATCTATCTTATTATTAATAGGTTATTATTTTAATTTTTGATCATTATTATAATAACTATCAATAAAATTGTTTATATTGAATTTATATGATGTATGATTTTAATAATATTATAACTAAATATCTATTCACATTTCAAAAATTTTAAATCTCAAAACCATTAAACTAGTATACATTAATAATAAATCATAAATCTCAAATTAATTTTTATTCAGTATAATTTTAAATTTTTATTTTTATTATTTATTACTTTATTTGTATAGAAATATTAATTACAAAATAAATTATTAGTGAGACAGATATAATTTAAATAATTTATATTTATATCAAAAAATATATAAGCTTATAAAAAGCGGCACAATTTTAAAAACAAAAATTTATTATTTAGTAAAATATTTTATTTTGATTTGTATCATTTTAGATTTTGCATTTATATTTTAATTTATATCATTCTTCTTAATAATAGTTTATTAATTATTTATTGATCATTATTATAATATCTATTAATAAATTATTTTTATTGAGTTTACATTATATATAATTATTAAGAGTATTATAACTAAATAGTATACTCACATTTATAAAAAATTAAAAATTATTATAATTTCAAAGGTTATTATAACTTCAAAAATTAAAAAAAACAAAAAATTAATTTTTTTTTCATTCTTTATATAAAAACTATAAATCACTAAAGCATAAACACTTAAATCACTAAACCCCAAAACACCTAAATACCTAAACCATTAAAACTGTATATCCTGAATAATAAATAATAAATCTCACATTTATAGAATTATAAATTAAAATATATATTATGAGGAAGACAATATAATTTTAAATAATTTACCTTTAAGAACAAAAAATAAACTTATAAAAGAAGGCAAACATCAAAAACATTATTATTTATTAATTTATTTTTCTTTGATTTTGAATAAATTTAGGTTTTGCAAATATATTTTAAATAATATCTATCTTAATTAATAAGATATAAACAATTTAAACAATTTTAGTTAAATTTTTTTAAATGTGAAACAATATCTATCTATTCAATGATATCTATCTTATTAAATAATATCTATCTTAGTAGATAACAATTAAATATATAAATTTTTTTAATGTGAATACATATTTAGTTAGAATATCATTATATTTATATATCATATAAAATTCAATATAAACAATTTTATTGATAAAGATGCGTATAATGATGAAAAAATACAATTAATAATCTCTTATTAATAAGAATAGATATCAAGTAAATTATAATTACAAAACCTAAATGATTTAGAGAAAAGCAAATATTATACTATATAATAAGTTTTGGTTTTAAATTTTTTCTTTAAAAATTTTATCAATAATTTTTTGATGAAAAAATATTTATATAAATTAGAATTTTTTCTAAAATCAAATTATTTTGTAATTAATGATTTATATATAAATAAACAATAATATTATAATGAATATTTAAAATTATAATGAAAAAAAATGAGATTTATTATTTATATTTAGGGATACCGGTTTAATTTAAATTAGATTCACCTCACTAATAATTATTTTTGTGATTAATATTTCTATAAAAATAAACTGATAAATAATTAAAATAAAAATTAAAATTATACTGAATAATTAAAATAATTTATTTTGTTCCTCTCTCAACTCTAGAATGATTTCTAAAGCACTAATCAAAATAATAGTAGCTTTTACATTATCTCTATTATGTCTCATCATATTTGATGTTAAATCACTGGGCTATCAAAGGTAATTTGACTCATGTATGCTAACAGACTAAACCAAAGTTGTACCCCTGTGTGTTGAAATTGCTTATTGTTAATGATGCTATTTATATTGATTATTGTAATTTCTCTAAAATATCTCTCATGCACATGCTCAAAGCAATTTTTTTAAAACATAGATCACCTCTCAAAAAATAAAAACCTTCTAGCCTATTAGAACAAACTAGCCCGAGGGTGGTTTGAGCAGGGCAAGAAGTATGGTCTATCTTTCAATCAAGAATCAAAAAATTTAATTTATTGGCATGTCTAAGCCTTTTTTTATATCCTCATGGATATGAAAGTATCATTACTTTATTTTTATATTAAATGAGTTATGTATACAAGCTCACAATATGCAAAAAGGTATAAATGAATCATATTCAAATGTATAAAAGATTTTAATCTTTGATCAAAATATTAGTCTTACATATTGACACTTGAGGTCACAAATCAAAGGAAAAAGCCATAGTGTTATTTCCAATCCCAAGAATTTTAGCTATAGAAAGTTATAAAGAGTAGTATTCGAGCTTTAACTATTTCTAGGGTCATGACTTTTGCTCTTGAGGAATGTCCAAAGTTACAATCATTCCTAGTGCAATGAATTTGCAATATAAAGATAAAATGCACATGCTATGGTCATATCCAATACTGTGACCCTGTATTATAGTTATTAAATATGTATTCATTATCATTCTTAGTGCCATAACAATATGTTCAAAATAGAGACACAAGTGATGGCATATTCTCATCGATATGATTTTGTGTTCTAGAGACAAAATATACAATCATGACCATTGCTAAGGCTGCAATAATCTAAAGCAAGAAAGAGATTGAATCCATAACTCACACCTTGAGTCATGACTTTGTATTACATATACAAAAAGATAAATCTGTGACAATCCTAAAAGTTGTGATTTTCAATTTAAATTTAACACGTAGTCATTTGATTATAAAAGTGGAAAACATTAAATTTAGGATTTAGTGTTTATGGATTTGGGATATAGTTTATGTTTTAAGGTTTAGGATTTAAAGTTTAGGGTTTATGGTTTTTTTTTTGTTTTTTTTTTCGGAAAATACACACTTTCTTTATCATTTAAGCAGTTAACTTACAAGAGACTAAAAAGCTGAAAAATATAGGCCAGCCCACCAAATCCTATGCACCTTAATGATTCTATGTGTAAAATAAATAAAAAAACATAATGCCTAATAATTCCAAGCATACGAATACAACTAAAATCTGCTGGCATTCCCGGAATTTAGAGTTGGCATTGTGTCATTATGTGGACTGCGTCCTTTCTATTCAGATTAGTCCAATCCTTTTGGAGGAACCTGAATGATGCTTCCTCCTCGAGCTCCAAGAAGTTGCTGTATGTTCCACCGACAAAATATCAAAAAATATGCACGCATCGACGTGCATGTGTGATGATGTTTATCTCATAGTCTAATTATCTACGCGTACAACCAAGCTAGAATACAAGTAAAATTACAAAATGCTATAAATATGGGTCATCTGCTCTCGGGAGTGTAGCATCACCTAATGTGTATTTACAAAATCCATTAGTCGGCCCCACTTAGAGATACTCATGGGTCCAATTGCCCTAATTGCATGCTACATAGAGAATAGACAAGATTGTGTGTGCGAGTATGTCATTATCCATCTCTACAAGTACATGGTGCACACAAAGTCCAAACTACAAATAAGACTACAAACATAAACAACAAGTTTGAATCTTTCGCTCCCGTGTGGCTGGTCTGGACTCCAATGCTTATTGGCCCTGCTTGGTGATGCTTCGGATTTTGCTGGCTCTCCAACTAATCATGGATTACCCGCTACTTTCTTGGGCGACGGTTGGGTGGCTCTCTATGCTGCCTGATAGGGCTAGTGTGACCCACTCCTAGCTACTCCTGGGTTTACTCCCAACCACTTTGCTCGGTCTCGTCTGTTGTCTAAATGTTATCATCCCGGCTTGCTAGTGGGGCCCTCTACGAGCTGGTGGCCCATACTTCTGGCTGCTTCCAGGACTTGCTGGCATATCTTAATGCTTCACCAAAATGGACAAGAATATGTGCACGTGTGTACTGTGGTCCGTCACTACGTGTGTGTGGTGGAGCAGTATCAGGGTTTAGGAGTTTAGTAATTTAAGTATTTAGGTATTTTGTGGTTTATACGTTTTATTTAAATAATTAAATAACAATAAAATTATTTTTATGTTTTTATCTCATTTTCAAGGTTATAACCTTTGAAAATATTATAATTTTTAATTTTTTTGAATTGTTAATACAATATTAAATTATAATAATCATAAAAATTAAATACATGTAAATTCAATATAAATAATTTTATTGATCGATATTATAATACTGATCATTAAATAAATTAATAAACTATTATTAATATGATAGATATTAATTAAATATATATTCAAAACCTAAAATGATTCAAAATCAAAGTAAAATATAGTACTAAATAATAATTTTTTTAAAAAATTTTTGATTCTTTTTATAAGCTTATAAATATTTTTGATGAAGATAAATTATTTAAATTATATTTGTCTCATTCATAATTTTATTTTGCAATTAATATTTGTATAAAAATAAACTAATAAATAATTAAAATGAATATTGAAATTATAATGAATACAAATAAAAATGAGATTTATGATTAATTATTTAAGGTATAACAGTTTAATGGTTTAAGTATTTAGGAGTTTAGTAATTTAACTGTTTAGGCATTTAGTAGTTTATATGTTTTATTTAAATAATGAAATAAAAAAAATAATTTTTCAAATTTTTTATCCATTTTGAAGGGTATAACCGTTATAAATATAATAATTTTTAAATATTTTTCAAATGTGAATACAATATTTATTTATAATAAATTTAATAATTATATATCATGTAAATTAAAAATAAACAATTTTATTGATAGATATTAAGAAACTAAATATAAATATAAATATAATAATGATCAAAAAATAAATTAATAAACTATTATTTATTGATAGATATTTATATATTATTTATAAATACTTAAACCATTAAAGATGGTTTAAATGTTTAAGAATTTAAGGGTTTTGGGGTTTTGGGGTTTAGGAGTTTAATGATTTAAGCGTTTAGGCATTTAGTAGTTTATAGGTTTTATATAAACAATAAAATAATAAAAAATTTATTTTTGTGATTTTATCTCATTTTCAAAGATGATAACCTTTAAAAATATAATAATTTTTAAATAATTTTCAAATATAAATATAATATTTAGTTATAATAATATTAATAATTATATATCATGTAAATTCAATATAAACAATTTTATTAATAAATATTCTAATAATGATCAAAAAATAATATTTAATAATTTATTATTAATAAGATAGATATCAATTAAAATATGATTACAAAACCTAAAATGATTTAGAAGCAAAGCAAAATATATTACTATATAATAATTTTTTGTTTTGAAAATTTTTTTTCTTCTAAAAAGTTTATTTATAATTTTTTGATGAAAAATAATATATATAAATTATATTTGTCTAGCTCAATTTATTTTGTAATTAATATTTATATATAAATTAAAAATTAATAATTAAATTGAATATTTAAAATTATAATGAAAAAAAATTTGATTTATTATTTATTATTTTGGGATACCGGTTTAATTTAAATTAGATCTGTTTCATGAATAATTTATTTTGTAATTAATATTTCTATAAAAATAAAATGATAACGAATTAAAATAAAAATTAAAAATTATACTCAATAAAAATTAAAATGAGATTTTCAATTTATTATTAAAGTATATCAGTTTAATGGTTTAAGTATTTAGAGGTTTTGTCGTTAGGAGTTTAACAATTTATGTTTTTAGGCTTTTAGTTGTTTATAGTTTTTATTTAAAAAAATAAAATAACAAAAAAAATTTCCAAAATTTGTTATCATTTTCATAGGTTATAACATTTGAAAATATAATAATATTTACAATTTTTTGAAATGTGAATACAATATTTAGTTATAATAATATTAATAATTATATATCATAAAAATTCAATATAAACAATTTTATTGATAGATAATATAAAAATGAACAAAAATTAAATTAATAAACAATTAATAAAAAGATAGATATCAATTAAAAAATATTTACAAAACCCAAATTGATTCAAAATTAAAGTAAAATATATTACTGGATAATAATTTTTAATTTTTAAATTTTACTTCTTTTATAAGCGAATATATATTTTTTGATTAAAAATAAATTATTTAAATTATATTTCTCTTACTCATAATTTATTTTGTCATAAATATTTCTATAAAAATAAACTGATAAATAATTAAATGAATATTTAAAATTATAATAAATAGAAATAAAAATTAGATTTATTAATTATTAAGTATTATATAGTGGTTTAATGGTTTATGTAATTAGGTATTACGGGGTTTAGGAGTATACTGATTTAATTGTGTATGCATTTAGTGGTTTATAGGTTTTATTAAAAAAAATAACAAAAATTTTATATTTATTATTTTTTGATATTATCAAAGGTTATAACCTTTGAGAATATAATAATTTTAAATTTTTTTCAAAAGCAAATTCAATATTTAGTTATAATAATCATTATTTTTATATATCATATAAATTAAATATTAACAATTTTACTGATTAATATTCTAATAATGATCAAAAAAAAATTAATAATCTATTATTAATTAGATAGATTTCAATTAAAATATAATTACAAAATATAAAATGATTCATAAGCAAACCATAATATATTACTATATAATAATTTTTTGTTTAACAATTTTTTTTTATTTTAAAAAGTTTATTTATTTTTTTGATTAAAAATAATTTACATAAATTATATTTGTCTATCTCAAAATTTATTTTTAATTAATATTTATATAAAATTAAACAAATAAATAATTAAAATGAATATTTAAAATTATAATGAAAAAAATTGAGATTTATTATTTATTATTTAGGGTATACCGGTTTAATTTAAATTATATCTCTCACTAATAATTTATTTTGTAATTAATATTTCTATAAAAATAAACTGATAAATAATAAAAATAAAAATTTAAAATTATTCTGAATAAAAGTTAAAATTAGATTTATGATTTATTATTAATGTATACCAATTTAATAGTTTAAGTATTTAGAGGTTTTGTCTTATAGGTGTTTAGCGATTCATGTTTTTAGGCATTTAGTAGTTTATAGGTTTTATTTAAACAATAAAATAACAAAAAATAATTTGTAATTTTTTGTCATTTTCATAGGTTATAACCTTTGAAAATATAATAATATTTAAAATTTTTTTAAATGTGAAAACAATATTTAGTTATAATAATTTTAATAATTATATATAATATAAATTCAATATAAACAATCTTATTGATAGATATTTTAATAATGATCAAAAAGTAAATTAATTAAACTATTAAAATAAGATAGATATTAATTAAAAAATATTTACAAAACTCAAATTGATTCAAAATTAAAGTAAAAAATATTATTGGATAATAATTTTTATTTTTTTAATTTTTACTTCTTTTATAAGCGTATATATTTTTGTTTATTAAAAATAAATTATTTAAATTATATTTGTCGCACTCATAATTTATTTTGTAATAAATATTTCTATAAAAATAAACTAATAAATAATTAAAATGAATATTTAATATTATAATAAATAGAATTAAAAATTAGATTTATTAATTATTAAGTAGTATATTGCGGTTTAATCGTTTATATATTTTGACATTATGGGGTTTAAATGTTTACTGATTTAAATGTGTATGCATTTTGTGGTTTATAGGTGTTATTTATAAAAAATATCAAAAAATTTATTTTTTTTATTTTTTAATATTTTCAAAGTTTATAAACTTTGAAAATATAATAATTTTTAAATTTTTTTCAAATGTGAATACAATATTTACTTATAAGAATCTTTATATTTATATATAATATAAATTCAATATAAACGATTTTATTCATAATTATTCTAATAATGATCAAAAAATAAATTAATAATCTATTATTAATAAGATAGATATCAATTAAAATATAATTACAAAACCTAAAATGATTTAGAAGAAAAGCAAAATATTTTACTATATAATAAATTTTTGTTTTTAAATTTTTTTTTCTTTTAAAAAGTTTATCAATAATTTTTTGATGAAAAATAATTTATATAAATTATATTTCTCTAACTCAACTTATTTTGTAATTAATATTTATATATAAATAAACAAATAAATAATTAAAATGAATATTTAAAATTATAATGAAAAAAAATGCTATTTATTATTTATTATTTAGGGATACCTGATTAATTTAAATGTAGATATGTCTCACTAATAATTTATTTTGTAATTAATATTTCGATAAAATAAATTGATAAATAATTAAAATAAAAATTGAAAATTATACTGACTAAAAATTAAAATGAGATTTATGATTTATTATTAATGTATACTAGTTTAATGATTTAAGTATTTAGAGGTTTTTTTGTTAGGAGTTTGGCGATTTATGTTTTTAGGCTTTTAGTGGTTTATAGGTTTTATTTAAAAAAATAAAATAACAAAAAAAAATTCAATAATTTTTTATCATTTTCATAGGTTATAACATTTGAAAATATAATAATATTTAAAATTTTTTAAAATTTTTATACAATATTTTATTATAATAATATTAATAATTATATATCATATAAATTTAATATAAATAATTTTTTTGATAGATGTTATAATAATGATCAAAAATTAAATTTATAAACTATTAACATTAAGATTGATATTAATTAAAAAATATTTACAAAACCCAAATTTATTCAAAATTAAAGTAACTTATATTACTTGATAATAATTTTTAATTTTTAAATTTATACTTCTTTTATAAGCAAATATTTTTATTAGATAATTAATATATTATTTAAATTATATCTGTCCCACTCATAATTTATTTTGTAACATGAAGATGACACCAATTCCGCAATTGCCAATCCAAATCTGACGCACCTATTGCTGTTCCGATGAGTTCCAGGCCACCTAACGCCGTTTCAGCCGTGTTCAATTATGTACAGCCCTTGTCCGTCGCACGTCTGGTTGCCTCCATCATGTCTCAGATGCTACCAGCCTTTTGGTTTGTTTTTCGGACGAGAATTGAGTGATTAATTATTATTAGAATTATGTTTCTCAGTCTATTTTGTTGATTATTGGTTGTGGTGTTATGGATGTGCCGAATGAGTGGTCTAAATATATTATAGTAGTTTTGTAGAGCTTGCTTGTTTGAAATATTTATATTTATTTATGCTTAACATATCATATTAATTAATGGCAATGCAGATGGCACAATCTAGCGGTAAATGAAAAATACAATAAATTGAAGATGATCACATCTCAAATGATCAAAGTACTGGTAAATCCAATAATCAGTGAGACATATAATTTAAATATATTATTTTTTATTAAAAAAAAGCTTATAAAAATAAACAAAATTTTAAAAATTTAAAATTTTATTTAGTAATATTATTTACTTTGATTTTGAATTATTTTGGGTTCCGCAAATATATCTTAATTAATATCTATCTTATTAATCATAGTTTATTAATTTTTTTTCGATCATAATAATAATATATATTAATAAAATTCTCTATATTTAATTTATTTCAAATATAATTATTAAGATTATTATAACAAAGTATTGCATTCATATTTTAAAAAGATTAAAAAATTATTATATTTTCAAAGTTATTAACCAATTAAAATCACGAAAATTCATAAAAATAAATTTTTTGTTATTTCATTGATTAAATAAGACCTATAAACACCTAAATTTGCAAACATATAAATGAATAAACTCCTTAACCCCAAAACCACAAAAAACTTAAATTATTAAATAGGTATATCCTAAATAATAAATAATAAATAATAAATCTCTTTTTATTAGTATTCATTGTAATTTTAAATATTCATTTTAATTATTTATCAATTTATTTTTATAGAAATATTAATTACAAAATAAATTAATAGTGAGACAAATATAATTTAAATAATTTATTTTTCATCAAAAAAATATATATGCTTATAAATTGAGCCAAAATTTATAAAATAAAAAATTATTATTTAGTAATATATCTTATTTTGATTTTGAATTATTTTAGATTCTACAATTATATTTTAATTTATATCATTCTTATTAATACTAGTTTATTAATTTATTTATTGATCATTATTAATTATATTTAGTTTACATTATAAATAATTATTAAGATTATTATAACTAAATATTATATTTACATTTGAAAAAAATTTAAAAATTATTATATTTTCAAAGGTTATAACCTTCAAAAATCAAAAAAAATAATAAAAATAAATTTTTTGTTATATCATTGTTTAAATAAAACATATAAACCACTAAATGCCCAAATACTAAAACCTCTAAACTCCTAAACACAAAAGCCCCTAAATAGTTAAAACTTTAAACTCGTAAACCTTAAATATAATTTAAATAATTTATTAAAATATTAATTACAAAATAAATTATGAGTGATAAATATATAATTTAAATAATTTATTTTTCATCAAAAAAAATATGAACTTATAAAAAGAAGAAAAAAATAAAAAAAAATTATTATTTAGTAATAAATTTTACTTGGATTTTGAATATTTTTAGGTTTTGCAATAATATTTTAATTTATATATATCATATTAATAATGGCATATTAATTTATTTTTTGATAATTGATATCATATCTATTAATAAAATTGTTTATATATAGTTTATATTATATATAATTATAATGATTATTATTACTAAATATTCTATTCACATTTTTAAGAAATTTTAAAATTATTATATTTTCAAAGATTATAACCTTTGAAAATGTGAAAAAATATCAAAAATAAATTTTTTGTTATTTCATTTTTTAAATAAAACAAATAAACCACTAAATGCCTAAAAACATAAATCGCTAAAATCATAAACAAAAAACCTCTAAATACTTACAATATTAAACTGGTATACATTAATAATAATTTATAAATCTTATTTTAATTTTTATTCAGTATAATTTTTACTTTTATTTTAATTATTTATCAGTTTATTTTTATAGAAATATTAATTACAAAAAAAATTATTAGTGAGACAGATCTAATTTAAATTAGACTGGAATACCAAAAATAATAAAGAATAAATCTCAATATTATTTTTTTCATTATAATTTTAAATATTAATTTTAATTATTTATTTGTTTATTTTTGTATAAATATTAATTAAAAAATAAATTATGAGTTAGACAAATATAATTTATATAATTTAATTTTCATCAAAAAAATATTGTTAAACTTTTTAAAAGAAAAAAAAATTTCAATACAACTAATTTTTATATAGTAATATATTTTGATTTCTTCAGAATCATTTTAGGTTTTTTATTATATTTTAATTCATATCTATCTTATTAATAATAGATTATTAATTTATTTTTTGATCTTTTTTATAATATTTATCAATAATATTGTTTATATTCAATTTATATGTATATAAATAAAATGATTATTATAACTAAATATTCAATTCACATTTGAAAAAAATTTAAAAATTATTATATTTTCAAAGGTTATAACCTTTGAAAATATCAAAAATAATAAAAATAAATATTTTGTTATTTTAATTATTAAATAAAACCTATAACCCACTAAATGCATACATAGTTAAATTAGTAAACTCCTAAGGCCCGTAATGCCTAAATACATAAACCATTAAACCGCTATATGCTACATAATAATTAAGAAATCTAATTTTTATTACAATTTATTATAATTTTAAATATTCATTTTAATTATTTATAAGTTTATTTTTATAGAAATATTTATTACAAAATAAATTAAGAGTGTGCAAAATATAATTTAAATAATTTATTTTTAATCAATAATAATATATACGCTTATAAAAGAAGTAAAAATTTAAAAATTAAAAATTATTATCCAATAAAATTTTTTACTTTAATTTTGAATCAATTTGGGTTTTGTAAATATTTTTTAATTAATATTAATTTTATTATTAATAGTTTATTAATTTAATTTTTGATCATTATTATAATATCTATCAATAAAATTCTTTATATTGAATTTATATGATATATAATTATTAAAATTATTATAACTAAATATAGTATTCATATTTCAAAAAATTTTAAATATTATTATATTTTCAAAGGTTATAACCTATGAAAATGACAAAAAATTACAAATTTTTTTTTTGTTATTTTATTGTTTAAATAAAACTTATAAACCACTAAATGCCTAAAAACATAAATCGCTAAACCCCTAAATGACAAAACTTTTAAATACTTAAACTATTAAATTGGTATACATTAATAATAAATCATAAATTTCATTTAAATTTTTATTAATTATAATTTTAAATTTTTATTTTAATTATTTATATGTTTATTTTTATAGAAATATTAATTACAAAATAAATTATTAGTGAGATGGATCTATTTAAAATAAATTATTTTTTATGAAAAAAAATATATATGCTTATAAAAAGAGCCAAAATTCTAAAAACAAAAATATATTATTTTGTAATATATTTTAAAAACAAAATTAAATTTTAAAAAATTTAATTTTTTATTTTTTTCCTTCTTTAAATAAAAACTATAAATCACTAAAGTCCTAAACACTTAAATCACTAAACCCCAAAACACTTAAATACTTACCATTAAACTAGTATATCCTGAATAATAAATAATAAATCTCTATTTTATTTGATTCATTATAATTTTAAATATTCATTTTAATATTTTTTTTTAGTTTATTTTTATAGAATAATAAATTAAAAATAAATTATGTGGAAGAAAAATATAATTTAAATAATTTACTTATAATAACAAAAAATATAAACTTATAAAAAGAAGCAAAACATCAGAAAAATTATTATTTAGTATTATATTTTACTTAGATTTTGAATAAATTTATGTTTTGCAAATATATTTTAAATAATATCTATCTTATTAATAAAAGTTTATTAATTTATTTCTTGATCATTAATATAATATCTATCAATATAATTTTTTATATTCAATTAACATGATATATAATTATTAAGATTATCATAACTAAATATAGCATTCACATATAAAAAAAATTTAAAAATTGTTATATTTTCAAAGGTTATAACCTTCAAAATGATAAAAATAACAAAAATAATTTTTTTTTAATATCATTGTTTAAATAAAACTTATAAACCATTAAATGCCTAAATACATAAATCTCTAAACTTTTAAACCCCAAAGCACCTAAATACCTAAACCTTTAAACTCGTAAACATTAAAAATAATTTAAATAATTTATAGAAATATTAATTACAAAATAAATTATGAGTGACAAATATAATTTAAATAATATATTTTTCATAAAAAAAATAAGCTTATAAAATGATGCAAAAAAATAAAAAAAAATTATTATTTAGTAATAAATTTTTCTTTGGTTTCGAATAATTTTAGGTTTTTTATTTATATTTTAATTTATATCTATCATATTAATAATAGTTTATTAAATTATTATTTGATAATTGATATAATATTTATCAATAAAATTTTATGTATTTATTTTATATTAATTATTGTTATAATAATAATTATTACTAAATATTCTATTCACATTTTTAAAAAATTTTAAAATTATTATATTTTGAAATGTTTTGACATTTGAAAATTTGAAAAAATATCAAAAATAATTTTTTTGTTATTTCATTATTTAAATAAAAGCTATAACCCATTAAATGCCTAAATACTTAAATCAATAACTTCCAAATCTCAAAAACCCAAATAGATAAATTTTTTAAACTGGTATATCCTAAATAATAAATAATAAATCTCATTTTTATTTTTTTCATTATAATTTTAAATTTTCATTTTATTTATTTGTTTATTTTTATATTTATATTAAATACATAATAAATTATAAGTTAGAAAAATATAATTTATATAAATTATTTTTCAACAAAAAAATATAGATAAACTTATTAAAATAATAAAAACATTTAAAACAAAAAATTATTATATAGTAAAATATTTTACTTTGTTTCAGAATCATTTTAGGTTTTGTAATTATATTTTAATTAAATAAAAGCTATAAACCACTAAATGCTAGGGGTGCTCATGGGATGGAACGGGATGGAGATTACAAATCTCCAGTCCCTTCTCACAGTTCTGAGATTTTTTTTTGAAGATCCAGACCCATCCCATAGGTTGAAAATATCGGGATGGGACGAAATATAGATTGGGGATTTTGGGTTGGAGAAAATGGTTCCGGGACAAAACGGAGTTCGGCCATTTTTTTCAATTTATCTTCTTTAAACTGGCCAAGTTAGTTCATGTCGAAACCTTTTGTTGTACCATTTATAATTCCTTAGTTATGTATCTTTCAAACTCAAATTGGGCCAATTTTGTTTTGTCAAATAGGCTGAATACCACAAACGAGTTCCATTACCTTGTCAAAAGCTTTGATGTGCAGAAAAGAAGAGAAATGTTAAATAGAACGGGACCGAGTTCTGTGCTTAATTTGGTTCTTTGTTTTTTCACAAGTTGGCTTTTCTCAGCTGAGTGAAAGTTAACAATAATAGCAATACTACATTTTTTAAACAATTTATTAAAATATTAAGGAATAGCTAAAGATGACCACAAACATTGGTAGAAGTAATTACTACTTAAGTAATTGCTAAAATTAGGCAGCTTAATATAACAAAAAAAAATATAACTAATAACAACCATGATAAAAATCATTTCAAAGGTCAGTCCCGGAATAGCAACAAAAATCCAAACCCAATTAATTATCTCTTCTACAACTCCTCTCTTTTCTTCCTCCACTGTAGAATGACAACCAAAGATGAAAATCTGTTAATCATGTAGACATAAATTTCTAGGATTAAAGAGTAATAAAAAAACAAAATATTACCTTATAAAATTTAATACACCCATTCCAAATTTAGTTGGCCAACTATAGTTGGAAGAATATTTGGATCTTGTGACCCCTCTGAAAATTGTAATTGAACCATATTTTTATTAAATTGAATGAATAAAATAAGTAAAAGTGAAATTAAAATTTACAAGATTTGTATACTAACCTGATTCATTATCATCAATGTCTTGAACTAATTCTTCAATTTCAATAGGTATGTTTGAGCTTCTCAACCAATCTTGTAGATATATGAGAACATCAGCTATAATAGGTGTTAAAGAACTTTTAAATTTTTCTAAAGTTCTCCCCCTAGTGCTAAATGTAGATTCATAGGCCACTGTAGATACTTGAAAAGGCAATACATCCCTTGCTACATTTGCCAAAGAAGGATACCTAACCTTAATTACCTTCAACCAGTTTAGAACATCAAAATTAATTCTATTTTTTCATGTTTGTCCTCCAAGTACCTATCCAACACTTCAAAAGCTGCAATTTCTTGTTCTTTCTCCAATTCAACAAAAAATATTATCTACATAAGTATCACTACCATCAAAGAAATCATCATTTTTCTTCAACACAGTAGAAGAGAGATCATCTTCTTTTGATTCATCTTCATTTAAATCTTTATAATCATCCATCATCTCATTTAATGCATTTATAACCTTTTTCACCAAAATTTTAGCCAATTCCTCTCCATAATGCTAAGTGTACTTAAACTTGAGATATTTGTGCCTATATCTAGGATCCAACACTACTGCTACAAAAAGCATAATATTTGTTGAATTTATGCTTCATTTTCATACCCATTTCAGACACCATTGTATCTCTGCTATTTTCACAAAGCTCAATTTTTTTCAAAATTCGAATAATCTGAGGAAAATAAATACTTGAGGTAGAATATTATGAGCCAGAAAATTTACAAGTTACCTCAATACAAGTTTTCATGAAACGAGCCAAAATGTTGGCGTTTGTTAATTCTCTCTCAGTTGGAATGTTTGAACCAAACTCCTTTAAAACCCTTTTGTCTTTGTCTTCCAACTTATTAAAATTCTTTTTGATATTTTATATCAGTTTGTAGCATTAAATAATTTTAATTCCATCTTGTAGGACAATCTAATTGCAATGAAGATCCATATTTCAAGTTTGCTTCTTCAACACATAACTTAAACATATCTAATCTTTTAGGACTGCTTCTCACATATTTCACCACACCTCTAATTTTTTGAATAGCACCCTAAACTTCTATAATGCCATCTCTGACAATTAAGTTTAGGATATGAGCACAACATTTCATATGAAAATGATCGCCTCTAAAAGGTACAACACTTTTCTTCACAAGTCTTTTTTCAATTGTTCAACTGCAACATCATTATTTGATACATTGTCAACAGTAATGCACATCAACTTTCACAAACCCCATTCATTCATGCAAAACTCAATAGCATTTCTAATATTAACTCCAGAATGACTGCTCCAATTTCGGCCTGCTGTCCGGTCAGCGAGACCTCTTTTATTCTCCTATTGCTGCATCCTCGGCCTCTTAATATTTCCTTTCCTGCACTTACATGAAAATATTAAAAAAGAAAAAATATTTGTTTATACAAATAGATTATCAAAAAATAAATTATGTTTACCGCGATAATAAATCTTTAATCTCATTTTAATTTGTATTCATTATAATTTTAAATATTAATTATAAATATTTATTATTTATTTTTTATATAAATATTAATTACAAAATAAATAATTAGTCAAACAAATATAATATTAAAATTTACTTTTAAAAAAAAATATAATCTTATAAAAAGAAGTAAAAATTTAAAAACAAAAAATTATTATTTAGTAATAAATTGTACATTGATTTTGAATCATCTTAGGTATTGTATTTATATTTTAATTTATATCTATCATATTAATAATAGTTTATTAATTTATTTTTTGATAATTGATATCATATATAACAATAAAATTATTTAGAATTAGTCTATATTATATATAATTATAATGATTATTTTTACTAAATATTTTATTCACATTTTTAAAAAATTTTAAAATTATTATATTTTCAAATGTTATAACCTTTGAAAATATCAAAAAATAAAAAAAATAATTTTTTTGTTATTTCATTGTTTAAATAAATCCTTTAAACCACTAAATGCCTAAATACTTAAATCAATAACTGCTAAATCTCGAAAACCCTAAATAGATAATCATTTTAAACCGATATACCCTAAATAATAAATAATAAATCTCAATATTATTTTTTCATTATAATTTAAAATATTCATTTTAATTATTTATTCATTTATTTTATATAATTATTAATTACAGAATAAATTGAGTTAGAGAAATATAATTTATATAATTATTTTTCATGAAAAAAATATAGATAAACTTTTTAAAATAAAAAAAATAAAAACAAAAAATTATTATATAGTAATATATTTTGCTTTGTTTCTGAATCATTTTAGGTTTTGTAATTATATTTAAATTTATATCTATCTTATTAATAATAGATTATTAATTTATTCTTTGATCATTATTAGAATATTTATCAATAAAAATATTATATTGAATTTATATGATATATAAATATAATGATTATTATAACTAAATATTGTATTCATTTTTGAAAAAAATTTAAAAATTATTATATTTTCAAAGGTTATAACCTTTGAAAATATCAAAAAATAAAAAAAATAATTTTTTGATATTTTTTTTAAAATAACACCTATAAACCACTAAATGCATGCACAGTTAAATCAGTAAACTCCTAACCCCCGTAATGCCAAAATACATAAACCATTAAACAACTATATACTACTTAATAATTAATAAATCTAATTTTTAATTCTATTTATTATAATTTTAAATATTCATTTTAATTATTAATTAGTTTATTTTTATAGAAATATTTATTACAAAATAATTATGAGTGCGACAAATATAATTTAAAAAATATATATGCTTATAAAAGAAGTAAAATTTAAAAATTATAAATTGTTTTCCTGAAATATATTTATTATAAATTTTGAATCAATTTTGGTTTTGTAATAATTTTTTAATTAATATCTATCTTAATATCAATAGTTTATAAATTTAATTTTGATCATTATTATAATATATATCAATAAAATTTATTTATATTGAATTTATATGATATATAATTATTAATATTATTATAACTAGTATTGTATTCACATTTCAAAAAATTTTAAATATTAATATATTTTTCAAAGGTTATAACCTATGAAAATGAGAAAAAAATTATAAATTTTTTTTATGATATTTTATTTTTTTAAATAAAACGTATAGACACCTAAAGCCTAAAATATTAATCGCTAAAATCCTAACTAAAAAACCTTTAAATTCTTAATCCATTAAACTGGTATACAATAATAATAAATCATAATCTTATTGTAAATTTTTATTCAGTTATAATTTTTTTAAAATTTTATTAAATATTTATAAGTTATTTTTAGAATATTATTACAAAATAAATTATTAGTGAGAAATATCTAATTTAAATTAAACTTGTATCACCTAAATAATAAATAATAAATCTCATTTTTTTAATTAAATTTTAAATATTCATTTTAATATTATTTGTTTATTTTTATCAATTATATTAATTACAGAATAATTTAATTAGACAAATATAATTTATATAATTATTTTTCATCAAAAAAATATACATAAACTTTTTTAAAAGAAAAAAAATTCACAACAAAAAATATTATAGAGTATATATTTAGCATTGCTTCTGAATCATTTTAGGTTATTGTAATTATATTTTAATTGATATCTATCTTATTAATAATAGATTATAATTTTTTTTTGATCATTATTAGAATTTTATCATAAAATTGGTTTATATTGAATTTATGATATATATAAAATAATGATTATTATAACTAAAGATTGTATTCACATTACAAAAAAATATAAAATTTTTGTATTCTCAAATGTTATAACCTTTGAGAATAGGAAAAAATAACAAAATAATTCTTTTTATTTTGTTTTTTAAATAAAACATATAAACCGCTATAAAGCATATATAGGTAAATCAGTAAACTCCTAAATACATAAACCATAAACCGACTATATACTACTTATAATTATATATCTATTTTATTATATTTATTATAATTTAAATATGATTTTAATTATTTATTTGATTTATTTTATAAAATATTTATTACAAAATAAATTATGAGTGCGACAATTATAATTTAAAACTAATTTTCTTTTTAATCAAAAAAAAATATATCGCTTATACAAGAAGTAAAAATTTAAAAATTAAAATATTATACAGTTAATATATTTTAGTTTAATCTTGAATCATTTGGGTATTGTAAATATTTTGTTATATTAAGCTGCCTAATTTTAGCAATTACTTAAGTAGTAATTGCTGCTACCAAGTTTGTTGTCATCTTTAGCTATTCCTAATATTTTAAGTAATTGTTTAAAAAATGTAGTATTGCGATTATGGTTAACTCCACTCGACTGAACCAAAGCAAACTTGTGAAAAAAACAAGAACCAAATTAAGCACACAACTCGGTCCCAGTCTATTTAACATTTCTATCCTTTCTGCACATCAAAGCTTTTGACAAGGTAATTGAACTCGGTTTGTTGTATTCAACGTATTTGACAAAACAACAATTGGCCTAATTTGAGTTTGAAAGATACATAACTTAGGAATGATAAATGGTACAACAAAGGTTTCGACATGAACTAACTGGCTGGTTGAAGAAAATAAATTAAAAAAAAAAATGTCCGAACTCTGTTCACATCCCAGGAACCATTTTATCCTACCCAAAATCCCCGATCTCCGTCCCTTCCCATGAGCACCCCAAGAATTTAGTGGTTATAGGTTTATTTAAAAATAAAATAAAAAAAATTATTTTTATTATTTTTGATATTTTCAAGGTTATAACCTTTGAAAATATAATAATTTTTAATTTTTTTCAAATGTGAATACAATATTTAGTTATACTAATCATTATATTTATATATTATATAAATTCAATATAAACAATTTTATTGAAAAATATTCTAATAATAATCAAAAAATAAATTAATAATCTATTAATAACAAGATAGGTATTAATTAAAAATATAATTACAAAACATAAAATGATTCAGAAGCAAATAAAAATATATACTATATAATAATTTTTGTTTTTGAATTTTTTTTCTTTTAATAAGTTTATCTATATTTTTTTGATGAAAAATAATTTATATAATTTATATTTGTCTAACTCATAATTTATTTTGTAATTAATATTTATATATAAATAAACAAATAAATAATTAAAATGAATATTTAAAATTATAATAAAAAATGTGATTTATTATTTATTATTTATTATTTACTAATACCGGTTTAATTTAAATTAGATCCTTCTCACTAATAATTTATTTTGTAATTAATATTTCTATAAAAATAAATTGATAAATAATTAAAATAAAAATTGACAAATACACTGAATAAAAATTAAAATGAGATTTAAGATTTATTATTAATGTATACCAGTTTAAAAGTTTAAGTATTTAGAGGTTTTGTAGTTAGAAGTTTAGCGATTTATGTTTTTAGGCTTTTAGTGGTTTATTGGTTTTATATAAAAAATTAAATAACAATAAAATTTTCTATATATTTTATCATTTTAATAGGTTATAACCTTTGAAAATATAATAATATTTACAATTTTTTGAAATATGAATACAATTTTTAGTTATAATAATATTAATAATTATATATCATATAAATTCAATATAAATAATTTTATTGATATACAATATAATAATGATCAAAAATTAAATTAATAAATGATTAATAAAAAGATAGATATTAATTAAAAAATATTTACAAAACCCAAATTGATTCAAAATTTAAAGTAAAATATATTAATGGATAATAATTTTTAATTATTAAATTTTTACTTCTTTTAGAACCGTATATTTTTTTTTATTAAAAATAAATAATTAAAATTATAATTATCACACTCATGCTTTATTTGTAATAAATATTTCAATAAAAATAAACTAATAAATAATTTAAATAAATATTTAAAATTATAAAAAATAGAAATAAAAATTAGAGTTATTAATTATTAAGTAGTATATAGCAGTTTAATAGTTTATGTATTTAGGAATTATGGGGTTTAGGAGTTTACTGATTTAACTGTGTATGCATTTAGTGGTGTATAGGATTTAACTTTGTATGTGATTAAATATTTATATATGATAATCATAATAATTATATATCATATTAATTCAATATAAACAATTTTATTCATAGATATTCTAATAATTATCAAAAAATAAATTTTAAATCTATTATGAATAATAATGATATTACATAAAATATAATATCAAAACTTAAAATGATTCAAAAGCAAAGAAAATATATTACTTAATAATAATTTTTTGTTTTTAAATTTTTATTCTTTTTATAAGCTTATCTATTTTTTTATGAAAAATAATTTTTATAAATTATATTTTTGACTCATAATTTTTTTATAATTAATATATATATATTAATAAAAAACTAAACAATCAAAATGAATTTTTTAAATTAAAATGAAAACAAATAAAAATGAGATTTATTAATTATTATTTAGGGGATACCCATTTAAACGATTATTTATATAGGGTTATTGAGATTTTGTAGTTTAGTGATTTAAGTGTTTAGGCATTTTTATAGATTTTATTCAAACAATGAAATAAAAAATTTTTTTTTTGTTTTTTTCACATGTTCAAAGGTTATAATCTTTGAAAATATAATAAATTTTAAAATTTTTTCAAAATTGAATTAAATATTTAGTTATAATAATTATTAAATTTATATATTATATAAATTAAATATAAATATTTTTAATGAAAATATTCTAATAATGATCAAAAAATAAATTAATAATCTATTATTAATAAGTTAGATATCAATTAAAATATAATTTCAAAACCTAAAATGATTAAGAAACAAAGTAAAATAAATTACTATATAATAATTTTTTGTTTTAAATTTTTTTATTCTTTTAATAAGTTTATCTATATTTTTTTGTTGAAAAATAATTTATATAAATTATATTTTTCTAACTTATAATTTAATTTTATTTAATATTTATATAAAAATAAACAAATAAATAAATAAAATGAATATTTAAAATTATAATGAAAAAAATAAAAATGAGATTTATTATTTATTATTTAGGATATACCTATTTAAAAAAATTATCTATTTAGGGTTTTCGAGATTTAGAAGTTTTTGATTTAAGTATTTAGGCATTTATTGGTTTATAGCTTTTATTTAAACAAGTAAATAACAAATAAATTATTTTTGATATTTTTTCAAATTTTCAAAGTTTATAACCTTTGAAAATATAATAATTTTAAAATTTTTTTAAAATGTGAATACAATATTTGGTAATAATAATTATTATAACAATATATAATATAAACTAAATATAAACAATTTTATTGATAGATATTATATCAATTATCAAAAATTAAATTAATAAACTATTATTAATATGATAGATATAAATTAAAATTTAATTACAAAAACTAAAATGATTAAAAATCAAAGTAAATTTATTACTAAATGATAATTTTTGTTTTTTAGTTTTTGCTCATTTTATATGATTATATATTTTTTTGATAAAAAATAAATTATTTAAATTATATTTGTATCATTCATAATTTATTTTGTAATTAATATTTCTATAAAATATTTAAATTATATTTAATGTTTATGAGTTTAAAGGTTTAGGTATTTAGGGGCTTGGGGTTTAGGAGTTTAGAGATTTATGTATTTTGGCATTTAATGGTTTATATGATTTATTTAAACAATGATATAACATAAAGTTTAATTTTGTTATTTTTTCGTATTTTCGAAGGTTATAACCTTCGAAAATATAACAATTTTTAAATTTTTTTTATATGTGAATACTACATTTATTATGATAATATTAATAATTATATATCATGTTATTTGAATATAAACAATTATATAAAAATAAAAATTATAATTATTTTTAATAAGTTTATATTTTTAATAATTATTTTTAATAAACAATTGATGTTTTGCTTTTTTTATAAGTTTATTTTTTTGTTATTAAAAGTAAATTATTTGTATTATATTTGTCTTCCACATAATTTATTTTTAATTTATAATTCTATAAAAATAAACTAATAAATAATTAAAATGAAAATTTAAAATTATAATGAATACAAATAAAATTGAGAATTATTATTTATTATTCAGGATATACTAGTTTAATGATTTAAATATTTAGGTGTTTAGGGTATTGTGATTTAAGTGTTTAGGAATTTAGTGATTTATAGTTTTTATTAAAAGAATGAAAAAATAAAAAATTAAATTTTTTGATTTTTTTTACATTTTGAAGGTTATAACCTTTGAAAATATAATAATTTTTAATTTTTTTAAATGTTAATATAATATTTAGTTATAATATTCTTAATAATTATATATAATGTAAACTCAATATAAATAATTTAATTAATATATATTATATTAATGCCCAATAAAAAACTAATAAACAATTATCAATAAGAATGATATAAATTAAAATATAATTGCAAAAACTAAAATGATTCAAAATCAAAATAAAATATATTACAAAATAATAAATTTTTGTTTTTAATATTTTGATGCTTTTTATAAGCACATATATTTTTTTTTGATAAAAAATAAATTATTTAAAATAGAACATTCTCACTAATAATTTATTTTGTAATTAATATTTCTATAAAAATAAACTGATAAATAATTCAAATAAAAATTTAAAATTATACTTAATAAAAATTAAAAAGAGATTTATAATTTATTACTAATGTAGAACAATTTAATAGTTTAAGTATTTATAAGTTTTGTCATTTAAGAATTTAGCAATTTATGTTTTTAGGCATTTAGTGTTTTATATGTTTTATTTAAACAATAAAATAACAAAAAAAATATTCTGTAATTTTGTCATTTTCATAGGTTATAATAATATAATAATATTTAGTTATAATAATATTTAAAATATAATAAAATTTTAAATATTTATAATATTTATAATATCATATAATAATATATGATAAATAATAATCTTTATTAATTTTCATATGTTATTACCTTTGAAAATATAATAATATTTAAAATTTTTTGAAATGTGAATACAATATTTAGTTATAATAATATTAATAATTATATATCATAAAAATTCAATATAAACAATTTTATTGATAGATATTATAATAATGATCAAAAATTAAATTAATAAACTATTAATAATAAGATTAATATTAATTAAAAAAATATTTACATAACCCAAATTGATTCAAAATTTAAGTAAAAAATATTACTGGATAATAATTTTTAATTTTTAAATTTTTACTTCTTTTATAAGCGTATATATTTTTTTGATTAAAAATAAATTATTTAAATTATATTTGTCGAACTCATAATTTATTTTGTAATAAAAATTTCTATAAAAATAAACTTATAAATAATTAAAATGAATATTTAAAATTATAATAAATTGAAATATAAATTAGATTTCTTAATTATTAAGTAGCATATAGTGGTTTAATGGTTTATGTATTTTAACATTATGGGCCGTAGAAATTTACTAATTTAACGGTGTATGCATTTAGAGGTTTATAGGTTTTATTTAAAAATTAAAATAACAAAATATTTATTTTTATTATTTTTTCATATTTCCAAAGGTTATGAACATTATAATAATTTTCATAATAATTTTTAAATTTAAGTAAAAATTTAAGTAAAAATTTTTAATCATTATTATAATAATTTTTAAATTTTTTTCAAAAGTGTATTCAATATTTTGTTATAATAATCATTATATTTATATATCATATAAATTCAATATAAACAATTTTATTGATAAATATTCTAATAAAGATTACAAAATAAATTAATAATCTATTATTAATAAGATAAGATATCAATTATAATATTATAAAAAATTCTAAAATGATTCAAAAGAAATCAAAATATATTACTATATAATAATTTGTTGTTTTGAAATTTTTTTTTAAAGTTTATCCATATTTTTTTGATGAAAATTAATTTATATAAATTATATTTGTCTAACTCATAATTTATTTTTTAATTAATATTTATACAAAAATAAACGATTAAATAATTAAAATGAACATTTAAAATTATAATGAAAAAAAATATATTGAGATTTATCCATTATTATTTTGGGTATACTAGTCTAATTTAAATTAGATCTGTTTCACTAATAATATATTTTTAATTAATATTTCTATAAAAATAAACTGATAAAGAATTAAAATAAAAATTTTAAATTATACTGAATAAAAATTAAAATGAGATTTATGAATTATTATTTATGTATGCCAGTTTAATATTTTAAGGATTTAGAGGTTTTTTCGTTTATGACTTTAACAATTTATGTTTTTAGTCATTTAGTAGTTTATAGGTTTTATTTAAACAATGAAATAACAAAAAAAATTTTTTTGTATTTTTTCACATTTTCAAAGGTTATAACCTTTGAAAATATAATAATTTTAAATTTTGTTAAAAATGTGAATACAATATTTAGTAATAAGAATCATTATAATTATATATAATATAAACTAAATATAAACAATTTTATTGATAGATATGATATCAATTATCAAAAAATAAATTAATATGCTATTATTAATATGATGGATATAAATTAAAATATAATTGCAAAACCTAAAATTATTCAAAATCAAAGTAAAATTTATTACCAAGTAATAATTTTTGTGTTTTAGTTTTTGCTTCTTTTTATAAGCTTATATTTTTTTTGATGAAAAATAAATAATTTAAATTATAATTAAGGTTTACGAGTTTAAAGATTTAAGTATTTACGGGCTTTTGTATTTAGGGGCTTTTGTATTTAGGAGTTTATAGAATTAAGTGTTTAGGCATTTACTGGTCTATAAGTTTTATTTAAATAATGATATAATAAAAAATTTATTTTTATTTTTTTTCTAATTTTTGAAGGTTATAACCTTTGAAAATATAAAAATTTCTAATATTTTTCAAATGTAAATATAATATTTAGTTATAATAATCTTTATAAATATAAGTCATTTAAATGCAATATAAATAATCAAATTGCTAGATATTATAATAATGATCAATAAATAAATTAATAAACTATTAATAATAAGATAGATATTATTTAAAATATATTTGCAAAATCTAAATTTATTCAAAATCAAAGTATATATCACTAAATAATAATTTTTTTTAATATTTTGCTTTTTTTATAAATTTATATTTTTGTTATTGAAAATAAATTATTTAAATTATATTTGTCTTCCTCATAAATCTTTTTGTAATTTATTTTCTATAAAAATAAACTTATAAATCATTAAAATAAATATTTAAAATTATAATGAAAACAAATAAAATTGAGATTTATTATCCAAGATATATATGTTTATTGGTTTAAGTATTTAGGTGTTTTGGGGTTTAATCATTTAAGTGTTAATGCCTTAAGTGATTTTATCTAATTTTTGAAGGTTATAACCTTTGAAAATATAATAATTTTTTATTTTTTTAAAAATGTAAATATAATATTTAGTTATAATAATCTTAATAATTATATATAATGTAAAATCAATATAAATAATTTTATTAATAGATATTATAATAATGATATATAAATAAATTAATAAACTATTATTAATTAAAATGATATAAATTAAAATATAATTGCAACATCTAAAATTATTCAAAATTAAATTAAAATAAATTACTAAATATTTTGTTTTAAAAATTCTGCCTCTTTTTATGATCTTAGATTTTTTTGATTAAAAATAAATTATTTATATTATATTGGTCTCACTAATAATTTATTTTGTAATAAATATTTCTATAAAAATGAACGGATAAATAATTAAAATGAATATATAAAATTATAATAAATACTAATAAAAATGAGATTTATTATTTATTATTTGGAGTATACAAATTAAAGGATTATGTATTTATGGGCTTCGGGGTTTAGGAGTTTAGTCATTAAGAATTTAAGTATTTAGTGATTTATAGACTTTATTTAAAAAATCTAATAAAAAAAAATTATTTTTTATTTTTTCTTATTTTCAAAGTTTATAACCTTTGACAACGTAATAATTTTTAAATTTTATTAAAATGTGAAAATATTATTTTGTTATAATAATCTAAATAATTATATATTATGAAAATTAATATAAATAATTTTTTTATAGATATTATGATGACGATAATAAAATAAATTAATAAACTATTATTAATAAGTTAGATATTAAATAAAATTTATTTGCAAAACCTAAAATGATTTAAAATCAAAGTAAAATATATTAATAAGATAGATATTAAATAAAACTATTATTAATAAGATAAAATATACAGGTATAAAAGATTATATATTTACGAGTTTTGGGATTTAAGAAATTAGTGATTTAACTGTTTAGGCATTTAGTAGTTTATAGGTTTTATTTAAAAAATAAAATAACAAAAAATTTTTTTTGTTATTTGTTCTCATTTTTGAAAATATAAATTTGAAACTATAACAATTTTTAAATTTTTTTTAAATGTGAATACTTTATTTAGTTATGATAATCTTAATAATTATATATCATGTAAACACAATATAAACAATTTTATTGATATATATTATAATAATGATCATACAAAAGATTAATAAACAATTATTAAGAAGGTAATATTGTTTAAAATATATTTACGAAACCTAAATTGATTCAAAATCAAAGTGAAATATTTTACTAAATATTAATTTTAAATTTTTAAATTGTTGTATCCATTTATAAGCTTATATATTTTTTGATGAAAAATTAATTATTTAAATTATATTTGTCTAACTATTAATTTATTTTTTAATTTATATTTCTATAAAAATAACTAATAAATAATTAAAATGTATATATATAATTATAATGAATACTAATAAAAATGTCATTTATTATTTATTATTTAGGGTATACGTATTTAATGGTTTAAGTTTATTATGGTTTTGGGGTTAATGAGTTTATTGATTTATATGAGTACACATTTAGGTGTTTATAGGTTTTATTTAATCAATGAAATAACAAAAAAAATTATTTTTATTAATTTTCATGATTTTCAAAGGTTATAACCTTTTAAAATATAATAATTTTTTAATAGTTCTAAAATATGAATACAATACTTAGTTATAATAATCTTAAATATTATATTTGATGTAAATTAAATATAAAAAATTTTATTAATATATTTTATTTTGAAGATCGAAAAATAAATTAATGAACTATTATTAATAAGATAGATATTAATTAAAATATATTTGCAGAACCCAAAATAATTCAAAATAAAAGTAAATTATATTACTAAATAAAATTTTAAATTTTTAAAATTTTGTTTATATTTATAAGCTTATATTTTTTTTCATAAAAAATAATTTATTTAAATTATATATGTCTCACTCATTATTTATTTTGTAATTAATATTTCTATAAAAATAAACTAAAAAATAATTAAAATGAATAATTAATTAATATCTATAATAAAAAATAATTATAATGAATACAAATAAAAATGAGATTTATTGTTTATTATTTAGGTTATATAGGTTTAATGGTTTAAGTATTTAGGGGGTTTTGCGGTTTAGGAGTCTAGAGATTTAAATATTTAGGCATTTAGTGGTTTATAAATTTTATTTTAAAAATAAAATAATAAAAAAGTTATTTTTGTGATTTTGTATCATTTTTGAAGGTTATAACCTTTGAAAATGTAATAATTTTTAAATTTTTTTCTAATGTAAATATAATATTTATTTATAATAACTTAATAATTATTACACATTTTAATTGAAATTAAGTAATTTTATTGTTCGATATTATAAAAATGATCAAATAATAAATTAATAAACTATTATTAATAAGATTGATAGCAATTAAAATAAAATTGCAAAACCTATATATAATGATTCAAAATCAAAGTAAAATATATTTCTAAATAATACTTTTTTGTTTTTAACTTTTTACTTCTGTTTATATTCTTATATTTTTTTTGATTAAAAATAAATTATTAAAATTATAGTTATCTCGCTCATTATTTATTTTGTAATTAATATTTCTATAAAAAATAAACTAATAAATAATTAAAATGAATATTTAAAATTATAATGAATACAAATTAAATGAGATTTATGATTTATTATATGTGGTATACCAATTTAATGGTTTGATTATTTCGGAGTTGTGTCGTTTAAAAGTTTATCAATTTATGTTTCAGGTATTTAGTGGTTTATAAGTTATATTTATATAATAAAAATAAAAAAATTTTTTTTTACATTTTTTCTGATTTTCAAATGTTATAACCTTCGAAAATAAAATAATTTTTAAAATTTTTTGAAATGTGAGTACTATGTATAATTATATTAATCTTACTAATTATATATCATATAAATTCAATATAAACAATTTTAATGATAGATATTATAATAATGATCAAAAATTAAATTAATAAACTATTATTAATAATATAAATATTAATTAAAATATATTTACATAACACAAAATGATTCAAAATCCAATCAAAATATATTACTAAATAATAATATTTAATTTTTAAATTTGTTCTTCTTTTTATAAGCTTATATTTTTTTTGTTTAAAAATAAATTATTTAAATAAAATTTAATTACTCGAAATTTTTTTGTAATTAATTTTTCTAAATAATTAAACTATAAATAATTAAACTATAAATAATTAAAATGAATATTTAAAATTATAATAAATAGAAATAAAAATGAGATTTATTATTTATTAAGTAGTATATATATGTTAAAATGTTTATGTATTTAGGGGTTTCGAGGTTTATGAGCTTACTGATTTAAGTAAGTAAACATTTAATGGTCTATAGGTTTTATTTAAAAAATAAAATAACTAAAAATTTATTTTAATTTTTTTTTCTCATTTTTTAAAATTATAACCTTTGAAAATATAATAATTTTTAAATTTTTTTCAAAAGTGATTACAATATTTATTTATAATAATCATAATAATTATATATCATATAAATTAAATATAAATAATTTTATTGATAGATATTCTAATAATTATCAAAAAATAAATTAAAAATCTATTATGAATAAGATTGATATTACTTAAAATATAATATCAAAACTTAAACTGATTCAAAATCAAAGCAAAATATATTACTAAATAATAATTATTTGTTTTAAATTCTTATTCTTTTTATAAACTTATCAATTTTTTGATGAAAAATAATATTTATTAATTATATTTTTAACTCATAATTTATTTTATAATTAATACATATATAAAAATGAAAAACTAAACAATCAAAATCAATTTTTATATAATAATGAAAACAAATAAAAATATAATTTATTAATTATTATTTAGGGTATACCGATTTCAAAGATTATCTATATAGAGGTATCGGGATTTTGTAGTTTAGTGATTTAAATGCTTAGGCATTTAGTGGTGTATAGGTTTTATTTAAATAATAGAATAACAAAGAAAAAATATTTTTTTTATTTTTTCACATTTTCAAAGGTTATAACCTTTGAAAATATAATAATTTTAAAATTTTTTTCAAAAGTGAATAAAAAATTTAATTATAATAATCATTATATTTATATATCATATAAATTTAATATAAACATTTTTATTGATAAATATTCTAATAATGATTAAAAAATAACTTAATAATCTATTATTAATAAGATAGATATCAATAAAAATATAATTACAAAACTAAAATTATTCAGAAGCAAAGCAAAATATATTACTATATAATAATTTTTTGTTTTGAATTTTTTTTTCTATTAAAAAGTTTATCTATAATTTTTTGATGAAAAATAATTTACATAAATTATATTTGTGTAACTCATAAATTATTTTGTAATTCATATTTATATAAAAATAAACAAATAAATATTTAAAATGAATATTTAAAATTATAATTAAAAATAATGAGATTTATTATTTATTATTTAGGGTATACCGGTCTAATTTAAATTAGATCTGTCTTACTAATAATTTATTTTGTAATTAATATTTCTATAAAAATAAACTTAAAATTAATTAAAATAAAAATTTAAAATTATACTGAATAAAAATTAAAATGATTTTTATAATTTATTATTAATGTATACTAGTTTAATGGTTTAAGTATTTAGAGGTTTTGTCTTTTAGGAGCTTAGCGATTTAGGTTTTTAGGTAATTAGTGGTTTATTGGTTTTATTTAATCAATAAAATAACGAAAAAAAATTTTGTAATTTTTTCTAATTTTCATAGGTTATAATCTTTGAAAAAATAATAATATTTGAAATTTTTTGAAATGTGAATATAACATTTAGTTATAATAATATTAATAATTATATATAATATAATTCAATATAAACAATTTTTTTGATAGATATTATAATAATGATCAAAATTGAATTAATAAACTATTAATAATAAGAAAGATATTAATTAAAAGATATTTACAAAACACAAATTGATTCAAAATTAAAGAAAAGTATATTACTGGATAATAATTTTTAATTTTTAATTTTTAAATTTTTACTTCTTTTATAAGCGTATATACTATTTTGGTTAAAAATAAATTATTTAAATTATATTTGTCGCACTCATAATTTAATTTATAATACATATTTCTATAAAAATAAACTAATAAATAATTAAAATGAATATTTAAAACTATAATAAATAGAAATTAAAATTAGATATTTTAATTATGTATTATATAGCAGTTTAATGGTTTATGAATTTAGGTATTACGGGGTTTAGGTGATTACTGATTTAATTGTGTATGCATTTAGTGGTTTATAGGTTTTATTTAAAAAATAAAATAACAAAACATTTATTTTTATTATTTTTTGATATTTTCGAAGGTTAACCTTCGAAAATTTAATAATTTTTAAATTTTTTTCAAAAGTGAATTCAATATTTATTTATAATAATCATTATATTTATATATAATATAAATTCAACATAAACAATTTTAGTGATAAATATTCTAATAATGATCAAAAAATAAATTAATAATCTATTATTAATAAGATAGATATCAATTAAAATATAATTACAAGACATAAATTATTCATAAGCAAAGCAAAATATATTACTATATAATAATTTTTTGTTTTAAAATTTTTTTTATTTTAAAAACTATATCTATTTTTTTTTGATTAAAAATAATTTATATAAATTATATTTGTCTAACTCATAATTTATTTTTTAATTAATATTTATATAAAAATAAAAAATTAATAATTAAAATGAATATTTAAAATTATAATGAAAAAAAATAAGATTTATTATTTATTATTTAGAGATACCGGTTTAATTTAAATTACATCTGTCTCACTAATAATTTATTTTGTAATTAATATGTCTATTAAAATAAACTGGTAAATAATTAAAATAAAAATTTAAAATTTCACTCAATAAAAATTAAAATGAGATTTAAGATTTATTATTATCGTATACCAGTTTAATCATTTAAGTATTTAGAGTTTTTGTCGTTGGCACTTTAGCGATTTATGTTTTTAGGATTTTAGTGGGTTATAGGTTTTATATAAAAAATAAAATAACAAAAAAAGTTTCTATAATTTGTTATTATTTTCCTAGATTATAACCATTAAAAATATAATAATATTTACAATTTTTTGAAATGTGAATACAATATTTAGTTATAATAATATTAATAATTATAAATCATATAAATTCAATTTAAACAATTTTATTGATAGATAATATAATAATGATCAAAAATTAAATTAATAAACTTTTAATAAAAAGATAGATATTAATTAAAAAATATTTACATAACCCAAATTGATTCAAAATCAAAGTAAAATATATTACTGGATAATAATTTTTAATTTTTAAATTTTTACTTCTTTTAGAACGGTATATTTTTTTTATTAAAAATAAATTAATTAAATTATATTTGTTGCACTCGTACTTTATTTTGTAATAAATATTTCTATAAAAATAAACTAATAAATAATTAAAATGAATATTTAAAATTATAATAAATAGAAATAAAAATTAGATTTATTAATTATTAAGTAGTATATAGAAGTTTAATGGTTTATGTATTTAGGCATTACGGGGTTTAGGAGTTTATTGATTTAACTGTGTATGCATTTAGTGGTTTATAGTTTTTATTTAAAAAATAAAATAAAAAAAAATTATTATTTTTTTGATATTTTCAAAGGTTATAACCTTTGAAAATATCATAATTTTTTAATTAATTTTTCAAAAAGTGAATAAATATTTATTTATAATAATCATAAGAATTATATATCATATAAATTCAAGATAAACAAATTTATTGATAGATATTCTAATAATTATCAAAAAATAAATTTAAAATCTATTATGAATAACATTGATATTACTTAAATATAATATCAAAACCTAAAATGATTCAAAAGCAAAGCCAAATATATTACTTAATAATAATAATTTTTTTAAAATTTTTATTCTTTTTATAAGCTTATCTATTTTTTTATGAAAAATAATTTTTATATATTATATTTTTAACTCATAATTTATTTTATAATTAATATATATATATAAATAAAAAGTTAAATTATTAAAATAACTATATTAAATTATAATGAAAACAAAAAATGAGATTTATTAATTTTTATTTAGGGTATACCAGTTTAAAGGATTATCTATATAGTGGTACCGGGATTTTATAGTTTAGTGATTTAAGTGTTTAGGCATTTAGTGATTTATAAGTTTTATTTAAACAATAAAAAAACAAAAAAAAATATTTTTTTTTATTTTTTCACATGTTAAAAGGTTATAATCTTTGAAAATATAATAATTTTAAAATTTTTTTCAAAAGTGATTATAATATTTAGTTATAATAATTATTAAATATATATATCATATAAATTCAATATAATCATTTTTAATGATAAATATTATAATAATGATAAAAAATAATTTAATAATTTATTATTAATAAGTTAGATATCAATTAAAATATAATTACAAAACCTAAAATGATTCAGAAACAAAGCAAAATATATTACTATATAATAATTTTTTGTTTTTAGTTTTTTTTATCTTTAATTAGTTTATCTATATTTTTTTGTTGAAAAATAATTTATATAAATTATATTTGTATAACTCAATCTTTATTTTGTAATTAATATTTATATAAAAATAAACAAATAAATAATTAAAATAAATATTTAAAATTATAATTAAAAAAATGAGATTTATTATTTATTATTTAAAGTAGACCGGTTTAATTTAAATTATATCTATCTCACTAATAATTTTTTTTTGTAATTAATATTTCTATAAAAATAAACTGATAAATAATTAATATAAACATTTAAAATTATACTTAATAAAAATTAAATTGAGATTTATTATTTATTATTAATGTATACCAATTTAATGGTTTAAGTATTTAGATGTTTTATCATCTAGGAGTTTAGCAATTTATTTTTTTAGTCATTTAGTGGTTTATAGGGTTTATTTAAATAATGAAAGAAAAAAAAATTATTTTTGATATTTTTTCAAATTTTTAAAGGTTATAACATTTTAAAAAAAAATAATTTTAAAAAAGTTTTAAAAATGTTTATACAATATTTAGTAATAATAATTATTATAACTATATATAATATTAACTAAATATAAACAATTATATTGATATATATTATATCTATTATCAAAAAATAAATTAATAAACTATTATTAATATGATAGATATAAATTAAAATATAATTAAAAAACATAAAATAATTCAAAATCAAAGTAATGTTTATTACTAAATAATAATTTTTTTTAGTTTTTGCATCATTTTATAAGCTTATATTTTTTTTTTGATGAAAAATATATTATTTAAATTATATTTGTATGACTCATAATTTATTTTGCAATTAATATTTATATAAATTATTTAAATTATATTTAAGGTTTACGAGTTTAAAGGTTTAAGTATTTAGGGGCTTCAGGGTTTAGAAGTTTAGAGATTTATTATTTAGGCATTTAATGGTTTATAAGTTTTATTTAAATAATTATATAACAAAAAATTTATTTTTTTTATTTTTTATCATTTTTCAAGGTTATAACCTTTGAAAATATGATAATTTTTAAATTTTTTTTATATGTGAATATTATATTTAGTTATGATAATATTAATAATTATTTATCATGTAAATTCAATATAAACAATTATATTGATAGATATTATATTAATGATCAAAAAATAAATTAATAAACTATTATTAAAATGAAAGATATATTTAAAATATATTTGCAAAACATAAATTTATTCAAAATCAAAATAAAATATATTACTAAATAATAATTTTTTTGATGTTTTGCTTATTTTTATAAGTTTATATTTTTTTTATTAAAAGTAAATTATTTAAATTATATTTGTCTTCCTCATAATTTATTTTTAATTTATAATTCTATAAAAATAAACTTTTAAATATTAAAATGAATATATAAAACTATAATGAATACAAATAAAATAGATATTTATTATTTATTATTCATGTTATACTAGTTTAATGGTTTAAGTATTTAGGTGTTTTTAGGTTTAGTGATTTAAGTGTTTAAGCCATTAGTGATTTATAGTTTTTATTTAAAGAATGAAAAAATATAAAATTTAATTTTTTGATTTTTTTTAATTTTTAAAGGTTAATAACCTTTGAAAATATAATAATTTTTAATTTTTTTTAAATGTGAATATAATATTTAGTTATAATAATATTAATAATTATATATAATGTAAACTTAATATAAATAATTTTATCAATACATATTATTATAATGATCAATAAAAAATTAAAAACTATTATTAATAAGAATCATATAAATTAAAATATAATTCCAAGATCTAAAATGATTAAAAAAATAAATAAAATATATTAATAAATAATAAATTTTTGTTTTTAAAATTTTGCCTTTTTTTATAAGGATATATATTTTTTTGTGAAAAATAAATTATTTAAATTAGATTGGTCTAACAAATAATTTTTTTTGTGATTAATATTTCTATAAAAATAAACTGATAAATAATTAAATTAAAAATTTAAAATTATACTTAATAAAAATTAAATTGAGATTTATGATTATTTATTAATGTACACCTATTTAATGGTTTAAGTATTTAGAGGTTTTGTCGTTTAGAGAGTTTAGGAATTTATGTTTTTAGGCATTTAGTGGTTTATATGTTTTATTAAAATAATAAAATAACAAAAAAATTGTAATTTTTTCTCATTTTCATAGGTTATAACCTTTGAAAATATAATAATATTTAAAATTTTTTGAAATGTGAATACAATATTTAGTTATTTTAATATTAATAATTATATACCATATAAATTCAATATAAATAATTTTATTGATCGATAATATAATAATGATAAAAAAATAATAATAATAAACTATTAATAATAAAATAGATATTAATTAAAAAAATATTTAGAATACCCAAATTGATTCAAGATTAAACTAAAATATATTACTGAATAATAATTTTTAATTTTTAAATTTTTACTTCTTTTATAACCATATATATTTTTTTTGATTAAAAATAAATTATTTAAATTATATTTGCCGCACTCATAATTTATTTTGGAATATATTTTTTATAAAAAAAAACTAATAAATAATAAAATTTAATATTTAAAATTATTATAAATAAAATAAAAATAAGATTTATTAATTATTAAGTATTATATAGCGGTTTAATGGTTTATGTATTTAAAAGTTTAATGATTTAACTATATATGCATATTATGGTTTATATGTTTTATTTAAAAAATAAAATAACAAAATATTTATTTTTGTTATTTTTTGATATATTCAAAGGTTATAACCTTTCAAAATATAAAAATTTTAAAACTTTTTTCAAAAGTGAATACAATATTTAGTAATAATAATTATTAAATTTATATATCATATAAATTCAATATAAACATTTTTATTGATAAATATTCTAATAATGAACACAAAATAAATTAATAATCTATTATTAATAAGTTAGATATCAATTAAAATATAATTACAAAACCTAAAATGATTCAGAAACAAAGCAAAATATATTACGTTTTAATATTTTTTGTTTTTTATTTTTTTTCTTTTATTAAGGTTATCTATATTTTTTGTTGAAAAATAATTTATATAAATTTTATTTGTATAAATATAATTTATATTGTAATTAATATTTAAATAAAAATAAACAAATAAATAATTAAAATAAATATTTAAAATTATAATGAAAAATATAAAAATGACATTTATTATTTATTATTTAGGATATACATGTTTAAAAAATTTAATTATTTAGGGTTTTCGAGATTTAGAAGTTATTGATTTAAGTATTCAGGCATTTAATGGTTTATAGGTTTTATTCAAACAATGAAATAACAAAAAATTTATTTTTGATATTTTTCAAATTTTCAAAGATTATAACATTTGAAATTTATAATAATTTTAAAATTTTTTAAAAATATGAATACAATATTTAGAAATAATAAATATTATAACTATATATAATATAAACTAAATATATACGATTTTATTGGTAGATATTATATCAATTATCAAAAAATAAATTAATAAACTATTATTAATATGCTAGATATAAATTAAAATATAATTAAAAATCCTAAAATGATTCAAAATCAAAGTAAAATTTATTACTGAATAATAATTTTTTTTAGTTTTTGCATCATTTTATAAGCTTATATGTTTTTTTGATGAAAAATATATTATTTAAATTATATTTGTATCACTCATAATTTATTTTGTAATTAATATTTCTATAAATTATTTAAATTATATTTAAGGTTTAGGAGTTTAATGGTTTATGTATATAGGAGCTTCAAGGTTTAGGAGTTTAGATATTTATGTATTTATGTATTTAATGGTTTATTAGTTTTATTTAAACAATGATATAACAAAAAATTTATTTTTGTTATTTTTTCTCATTTTTAAAGATTATAAACTTTGAAAATATAACAATTTTTAAATTTTATTTATATTTGAATACTATATTTACTTATGATAATCTTAATAATTATATATCATTTAAATTTAATATAAATAATTATATTGAAATATATTATATTAATGATCAAAAAATAAATTAATAAACTATTATAAATAAGATAGATATTATTTTAAAGATATTTGCAAAACATAAATTTATTCAAAATCAACGTAAAATATATTAAAAAATAATACTTTCTTTGATGTTTTGCTTCTTTTTATAAGTTTATATTTTTTGTTATTAAAAGTAAATTATTTAAATTATATTTGTCTTCCTCATAATTTATTTTTAATTTATAATTCTATAAAAATAAACTAATAAATAATTAAAATAAATATTTAAAATTATAATGAATACAAATAAAATAGAGATTTATTATTTATTATTCAGGATATACTAGTATAATGGTTTAAGTATTTTGGTGTTTTGGGGTTTAGTGATTTAAGTGTTTAGGCCTCAAGTGATTTATAGTTTTTATTTAAAGAATGATAAAATAAAAAATTTAATTTTTTGATTTTTTTTAATTTTTGAAGGTTATAACCTTTGAAAATATAATAATTATTAATTTTTTAAATGTGAATATAATATTCAGTAATAATAATATTATTACTTATATATAATGTAAACTCAATATAAAGAATTTTTTTTAATAGATATTATAATAATGATCAATAAAAAATTAATAAATTATTATTAATAAGAATGATATAAATTAAAATATAATTACAAAATCTAAAATGATTCAAAATAAAAATAAAATATATTACTAAATAATAAATTTTTGTTTTTAAAATTTTGCCTCTTTTTATAAGGATATATATTTTTTTGATGAAAAATAAATTATTTAAATTAGATCTGTCTCACTAATAATTTATTTTGTAATTAATATTTCTATAAAAATAAACTTATAAATAATTAAAATAAAAATTTAAAATTATACTAAATAAAAATTAAATTGAGATTTATGATTTTTTATTAATGTACACCTATTTAATATTTTAAGTATTTAAAGGTTTTGTCATTTAGGAGTTTAGCAATTTATGTTTTTAGGCATTTAGTAATTTATAGGTTCTATTTAAACAATATAATAACAAAAAAAATTGTAATCTTTTCTCATTTTCATAGGTTATAACCTTTGAAAATATAATAATATTTAAAATTTTTTGAAATGTGAATACAATTTTTAGTTATAATAATATTAATCATTATATATCATATAAATTCAATATAAACAATTTTTTGCATAGATAATATAATAATGATCAAAATATAAATTAATAAACTATTAATAAATAAATTTATATTAATTAAAAAATATTTACAAAACCCTAATTGATTCAAAATTAAAGTAAAATATATTACTGGATAAAAATTTTTAATTTTTAAATTTTTACTTATTTTATAAGCATATATTTTATTTGATTAAAAATAAACTAATTGAAATATATATGTCGCACTTATAATTTAATTTGTAATAAATATTTCTATAAAAATAAACTAATAAATAATTAAAATGAATATTTAAAATTATAATAAATAGAAATATAAATTAGATTTATTAATTATTAAGTAGTATATAGCGATTTAATGGTTTATGTAATTCGGCATTATGAGGTTTAGGAGTTTACTGATTTAACTATGTATGCATTTAGTGGTTTATAGGTTTTATTTAAAAAATATAATAACAAAAAATTTATTTTTATTATTTTTTGATATTTTCAAAGGTTATAACCTATGAAAATATAATAATTTTTAAATTTTTTTTTAATGTGAATACAATTTTTAGTTATAATAATCATTATATTTATATATCATATTATTTTTTTTATAAATAATTTTATTGATAAATATCCTAATAATGATTAAAAAATAAATTAATAATCTATTGTTAATAAGATAGATATCAATTAAAATATAATTACAAAACCTAAAATGAATCAGAAGAAAAGCAAATTATATTACTATTTAATAATTTTTTTTTGAATTTTTTTTTCTTTTAAAAAGTTTATCAATAATTTTTTGATGAAAAATAATTTATATAAATTATATTTGTCTAACTCAATTTAATTTGTAATTAATATTTATATATAAATAAACAAATAAATAATTAAAATGAATATTTAAAATTATAATAAAAAAATGAGATTTATTATTTATTATTTAGGGATACCGGTTTAATTTAAATTAAATTTGTCTCAATAATAAAAATTTATTTTGTAATTAATATTTCTAAAAGATAAATTGATAAATAATTAAAATAAAAATGGAAAATTATACTGAATAAAACTTCAAATGAGATTTATTATTTATTATTAATGTATACCAGTTTAATGATTTATGTATTTAAATGTTTTATCGTTAGGAGTTTAGCAATTTATGTTTTTAGGCTTTTAGTGGTTTATAGGTTTTATTTATAAAAATAAAATAAAAAAAAATTCTATAATTTTTTATCATTTTCATAGGTTATAACATTTGAAAATATAATAATATTAAAATTTTTTGAAATTTTAATACAATATTTGGTTATAATAATATTACTAATTATATATCATCTAAATATTATATAAATAATTTTAATGATAGATATTATAATATTTATCAAAAATTAAATTTATAAACTATTAATATTAAGATAGATATTAATTAAAAATTATTTACAAAACCCAAATTGATTCAAAATTAAATAAACTTATATTACTTGATAAAAATTTTTAATTTTTAAATTTATACTTCTTTTATAAGCGTATATTTTAATTAGATAAATAATATATTATTTAAATTATATTTGTCCCACTCATTTTTATTTTGTAATAAATATTTCTAAATAAATATACTAATAAATAATTAAAATGAAAATTTGAAAATATAATAAATAACAATAAAAATTAGATTTATTAATTATTAAGTAGTATTTATCGGTTTAATGGTTTATGTATTTAGGCATTACGGGGTTTAGGAGTTTACTGATTTAACTTTATATGCATTTAGAAGGGCTCCTCATGGGACTCGGAGATTCGCCACCCTACCCGAAGCCTTGTCTCGAAAGAATCGGGACTGGGAAAATCCATTGACTTTGACTTTTCCCATCCCGTTCTGTCACGTATTTTTTCTTTTGGGATGGTTTCGGATCTTAAGCAATATCCATCCATAGAACCATCCCATCCTAAAAAACCTATACTAGAACCAGGAATATATATATATATATATATATAACATGAAGATGCCACCGATTTTTTTACTGCACATCTAATTCTGACGCACCTATTGCTTTTCCGAAAAGTTCCACGCCACATCACGCCATTCCAGCCTTGTTCAGTAAGGTCCAGCCCCTGTCCGTCACACTTTTGGTTGCCTGCACCCTGTCTCAGATGGCACCAGCCTTTTGGTTTGTTTTTCTGACGAGAATTGAGTGATTAATTATTATTATTATTATGTGTCTCAGTCAGTTTTGTTGAGTATTAGTTGTGGTGTTGTGGTTGGGCCGAATGAGTGGGCCGAATGTGTTACAGTCAGTTTTGTAGAGCATGCTTGTTTGAAATATTTATATGTATTTATGCTTAACATATCATATTAATTAATGGAAATGTAGATGGCACAATCCAGCGGTAAAGGAAAAATATAATAAATTGAAGATGATCACATCTCAAATGATCAAAGTACTGGTAAATCCAATCATCATCCTTTCACGAACCCTTCTTTTGTTATGGCAGGTTCTTCAATTCTAATTGTAAAAGAAAGTCAAGGTACATGTGAACCTCAAGCTCATAAAAAGTATAAGTCAACTGTTTGAGAAACTTATGAGATATTAGTTGAATCAGAGAGAAATGAAACTGGTAGGGCAGCTTGTATATGGTGTAGGAAAGAATATTTGGCAAAAGTGATCAAGGTACTTTGGGTTTATGGAAATACGTGAGAGAGACTTGTAAAAAAGTTCGACACAAAAAAGAATTAATAGAAGCTCACAAAGGTAAAGACAAGTCACAATCTTTGTTGAGTTTCACTAAGGTACTAGTTTAGATGATAATAAATTAACTTGTTGGCAATTTGATCAACAACTAATTAGAGAGACTTTGGTGAAAATGATCAGTTTAAAGAGTTATGTGAAGTTAGTGTGCCTCAATTGAAAATTCCATCTATGCACTCTATATTGTGGGATTGTTTTCTTTGTTTGTGAAGGAAAAATAAAAATTATTAATATAATATCATCTCATTGTTGTAGAGTTTCATTGACTACCGACACGTGGACTAGCATTCAAAATTTGTCTTATATATGTTTGACTGTTCATTTCATTGATTCTCAATGGAATATGCATAAAAGGCTTTTGAACTTTTGTGTAATTAAAAGTCATTCTGGAGTTAATATTAGAAATGCTATTAACTTTTGCATGAATGAATGGGGTTTGAGAAAGTTGATGTGCATTGCTATTGACAATGCCTCAAATAATGATGTTGCAGTTGAACAATTGAAAAAAAGGCTTGTGAAGAAAAGTGTTATACCTTTGAGAGGTGAGCATTTTCATATGAGATGTTATGCTCATATCCTAAACTTAATTGTCAGAGATGGCATTTTAGTAGTTGAGGGTGCTATTCAAAAAATTAGAGGCGTGGTGAAATATGTTAGGAGCAGTTCTATAAGATTAGATATGTTTAAGTAATGTGTTGAAGAAGCAAACTTGACATATGGATCTTCATTGCAAATAGATTATCCTACAAGATGGAATTTAACTTATTTAATGCTACAAACTGATATAAAATATCAAAAAGAATTTTAATAAGTTGGAGGACGAAGACAAAAGGTTTTGAAGGAGTTTGGTTCAAACGTTCCAACTGAGAGAGACTGAACAAATGCCAAAATTTTGGCTCGTTTCTTGAAAACTTTTTTTGAGGGAACTTGTAAATTTTATGGCTCATTATATTCTACATCTAGTGTTAATTATCCTGAGATTATTCGAATTTTGAAAAAAATTGAGCTTTGTGAAAATAGTAGAGATACAATGGTGTCTGAAATCGGTATGAAAATGAGGCATAAATTCAACAAATATTGGGGTTCTCTTCAGTCAACAAATATTATGCTTTTTGTAGTAGTAGTGTTGGATCCTAGATATAAGCTCAAATATCTTAAGGTTGAGTACACTTAGCATTATGGAAAGGAATTGGCTAAAAATTTGGTGAAAAAGGTTATAAATGCTTTAAATGAGATGATGAATGATTATAAAGATTTAAATAAAGATTAATAAAAAGAAGATTATTTCTCTTCTACTGTGTTGAAGAAAAATGATTTCTTTGATCTTAGTGATACTTATGTTGATGATTTTTTTTGTTGAATTAGAGAATAAACAAGAAGTTGCAGCTTTGGAAGAGTTGGATAAGTACTTGGGGGACAAACTTGAAAAAAATAGAATTAATTTTGATCTTCTAAACTTGTGGAAGGTAAATGAAGTTAGGTATCCTTCTTTGGCAAATGTAGCAAGGGATGAATTGGCTATCCAAGCATCTACTATGACCTACAAATCTACATTTAGCACTGGGGAGAGAACTTTAGATAAACTTAGGATTTCTTTAACACCTATTACAGCTGAAGTTCTCATTTGTCTACAAGATTGGTTGAGAAGCTCAAACAAACATATTGAAATTGAAGAATTAGTTCGAGACCTTGATGATAATGAATCAGGTTAGTATAGAAATCTTGTAAATTTTAATTTCACTTTTACTTATTTTATTCATTCAATTTAATAAAAATATGGTTCAATTACAATTTTCAGAGGGGTCACAAGATCCAAATATACTTCCAACTATAGTTGTCCAACTAAATTTTGAATGGGTGTATTAAATTTTATAAGGTAATATTTTGTTTTTTTATTACTCTTTCTTCTTAGAAATTTATGTCTACATGATTAACACGTTTTCATCTTTGGTTGTCCTTTTACAGTAGAGGAAGAAAAGGGAGGAGTTGTAGAAGAGATAATTAATTGGGTTTGGATTTTCATTGTAGTTCCGGGAGGGACCTTTGAAATGATTATTATCATGATAGTTATTAGTTGTATTTTTTTTGTTATATTAAACTGCCTAATTTTAGCAATTACTTAAGTAGTAATTGCTGCTACCAATGTTTGTGGTAATCTTTAACTATTCCTTAATATTTTATGTAATTTTTTTAAAAATATATTATTTCTATTATGGTTAACTTTCACTCGGCTGAACAAAGTCAACTTGTGAAAAAACAAAGAACCAAATTAAGCACACAACTCGGTCCCGTTCTATTTAACATTTCTATCCTTTTCTGCACATCAAAGTTTTTGACAAGGTAATGGAACTCGTTTGCGGTATTTAGCCTATTTGACAAAAAAAAAATTGGCCCTATTTGAGTTTGAAAGATACATAACTAAGGAATGATAAATTGTACAACAAAGGTTTCGACATGAACTAACTTGGCCGGTTTGAAGAAAATAAATTGAAAAAAATGTCCTACCTCTGTTCCGTCCCAGAACTATTTTCTCATACCCAAAATCCTCGATCTACGTCACGTCCATTCCTGATATTTTCAACCTATGGAATGGGTCTGGATCTTCAAAACAAAATCTATGAACTGTGGGAAGGGACTGGAGATTTGTAATCCCCATCTCGTCCCGTCCCATGAGCACCCCTAGCATTTAGTGGTTTATATGTTTTATTTAAAAAATAAAATAATAAAAAATTTGTTTTTATTATTTTTTGATATTTTCAAAGGTTATAACCTTAGAAAATATAATAATTTTTAAATTTTTTTCAAATGTGAATACAATTTTTAGTTATACTAATCATTATATTTATATATTATATAAATTCAATATAAATAATTTTATTGATTAATATTCTAATAATAATGAAAAAATAAATTAATAATCCATTAATAATAAGATAAATATTAATTAAAATATAATTAAAAAACTAAAAATGATTCAGAAGCAAAGAAAAATATTTTACTATATAATAATTTTTTGTTATTGAATTTTTTTTTCTTTTAATAAGTTTTTATATATTTTTTTCATTAAAAATAATTTATATAAATTATATTTGTCTAACTCATAATTTATTTTGTAATTAATATTTATATATAAATAAATAAATAATTAATTAAAATGAATATTTAAAATTATAAAAAAAAAATCAGATTTATTATTTATTATTTATTATTTATTATTTAGGGATACAAGTTTAATTTAAATTACATCCGTCTCACTAATAATTTATTTTGTAATTTATATTTCTATAAATATAAACTGATAAATAATCAAAATATAAATTTTAAATTATACTGAATAAAAATTAAAATGATATTTAAGATTTATTATTAATGTATACCAATTTAATAGTTTAAGTATTTAGAGGTTTTGTCGTTAGTAGTTTGGTGATTTATGTTTTTAGGCATTTAGTGGTTTATAGGTTTTATATAAAAAAATAAAATAACAAAAAGATTTTCTATAATTTGTTCCCATTTTCATAGGTTATAACCTTTGAAAATATAATATTATTTACAATTTTTGAAATGTGAATATAATATTTAGTTATAATAATATTATTAATATTATATATCATATAAATTCAATATAAATAATTTTATTGATAGATAATATAATAATGATCAAAAATTAAATTAATAAACTATTAATAAAAAGATAGATATTAATTAAAAAATATTTACAAAACCCAAAATTGATTCAAAATTAAAGTAAAATATATTACTGGATAATAATTATTAATTTTTAAATTTTTACTTCTTTTAGAATTGTATATTTTTTTATCAAAAATAAATTAATTAAATTATATTTGGTGCACTCATACTTTATTTTGTAATAAATATTTCAATAAAAATAAAATAATAAATAATTAAAATGAATATTTAAAGTTATAATAAATAGAAATAAAAATTAGATTTATTAATTATTAAGTAGTATATAGCAGTTTAATGGTTTAGGTATTTAGGCATTATAGGGTTTAAGAGTTTACTGATTTAACTGTGTATGCATTTAGTAGTTTATAAGTTTTATTTAAGAAAAAAAATAAAAAAAAAATTATTTTTATTATGTTTATTATTTTTATTATTTTTATTATTTTTATTATTTTTATTATTTTTATTATTTTTATTATTTTTATTATTTTTATTATTTTTAATAATTTTTGATATTTTCAAAGATTATAACCTTTGAAAATATAATAATTATTAAATTTTTTTAAAAAGTGAATAAATATTTATTTATAATAATCATAATAATTATATATCATATAAATTTAATATAAATAATTTTATTGATAGATATTCTAATAATTATCAAAAAATAATTTAAAAATCTATTATGAATAAGATTGAAATTACTTAAAATATAATATCAAAACCTAAAATGATATAAAAGCAAAGCAAAATATATTACTTAATAATAGTTATTTGTTTTTAAATTTTTATTCTTTTTATAAGATTATCTATTTTTTGATGAAAAATAATTTTTATAAATTATATTTTTAACTCATAATTTATTTTATAATTAATATATATATATATATATATATATATATATATATATATATATATATAACTAAACAATCAAAATTAATTTTTTAAATTAAAATGAAATCATATAAAAATGAGATTTATTAATTATTATTTCGTGGATACCCGTTTAAACGATTATATATATAGGGGTATCGGGATTTTCTAGTTTAGTGATTTAAGTGTTTAGGCATTTAGTGATTTATAGGTTTTATTTTAACAATGAAATAATAATAATAAATATTTATTTTTTTGTTTTTTCCCATGTTCAAAGCTTATATTATAATCTTTGAAAATTTAATAATTTTAAAATTTTCTTCAAAAGTGAATAAATATTTAGTTATAATAATTTTTAAATTTATATATCATATAAATTAAATATAAATATTTTTATTGATAAATATTCTAATAATGATCAAATAATAATTTAATTATCTATTATTAATAAGTTAGATATCAATTAAAATATAATTACAAAACATAAAATGATTCAAAATCAATGTAAAATATATAACTATATAATAATTTTTTGTTTTAAGTTTTTTCATCATTTAATAAGTTTATCTATATTTTTTTGTTGAAAAATAATTTATATAAATTATATTTTTTTAACTTATAATTTTTTTTGTATTTAATAATTATATAAAAATAAACAAATAAATAATTAAAATGAATATTTAAAATTATATTGAACAAATTAAAAATGAGATATATTATTTATTATTTAGGATATACCTGTTTAACAAATTTATCTATTTCGGGTTTTCGAGATTTAGAAGTTATTGATTTAAGTATTTATCATTTGATGGTTTATAGATTTTATTCAAATAGTGAAATAACAAAAAAATTTATTTTTTATATTTTTTCAAATTTTCATATGTCATAACATTTGAAAATAATATAATTTTAAAAATTTTTAAAAATGTGAATACAATATTTAGTAATAATAATTATTATAACTATATATAATTTAAAATAAATATTAATAATTTTATTGATAAAAATGTGAATACAATACTTAGTATTAATAAAGTATTATTAATCTGATAGATATAAATTAAAATATAATTAAAAAACCTAGAATAATTCAAAATCAAAGTAAAATTTATTACTAAATAATAATTTTTCTTTTAGTTTTTTGCATCATTTTATAAACTTAAATATTTTTTTGATGAAAAAAATATTATTTAAATTATAGTTGTTAATCATAATTTATTTTGTAATTAATATTTCTATCAATTATTTAAATTATATTTAAGGTTTACGAGTTTAAAGGTTTAAGTATTTAAGGGCTTCGAGGTTTAAAAGTTTAGATATTTATGTATTTAGGCATTTAATGGTTATAAGTTTTATTTAAACAATGATATAACAAAAAATTTATTATTGTTATTTTTTCTCATTTTTGAAGGTTATAAACTTTGAAATTATAACAATTTTTAAATTTTTTTTATATGTGAATACTATATTTAGTTATGATAATCTTAATAATTATATATCATGTAATTTCAATATAAAGAATTATATTGAAATATATTATATTAATGATCAAAAAATAAATTAATAAACTATTATTAATAAGATAAATATCATTTTAAATATATTTGCAAAACGTAAATTTATTCAAAATCAAGTAAAATATATTACAAAATAATACTTTCTTTGATGTTTTGCTTTTTTTTATAAGTTTATATTTTTTTTATTAAAAGTAAATTATTTAAATTATATTTGTCTTCCACATAATTTATTTTTTAATTTATAATTCTATAAAAATAAACTAATAAATAATTAAAATGAATATTTAAAATTATAATGAATACAAAAAAAATTGAGATTTATTATTTATTATTCAAGATATACTAGTTTAATAGTTTAAGTATTTAGGTGTTTTGGAGTTTAGTGATTTTAGTGTTTAGGACTTTAGTGATTTATAGTTTTTATTTAAAGAATGAAAAAATAAAAAATTAAATTTTTTGATTTTTTTAAATTTTTGAAGGTTATAACCTTTGAAAATATAATAATTTTTAATTTTTTTTAAATGTAATATAATATTTAGTTATAATATTCTTAATAATTATATATAATGTAAACTCAATATAAATAATTTTATTAATAGATATTATAATAATGATCAATAAAAAATTAATAAACTATTATTAATAAGAATGATATATATTAAAATATAATTGTAAAAACTAAAATGATTCAAAATCAAAATAAAATATATTACAATATAATAAATTTTTGTTTTTAAAATTTTTCCTCTTTTTATAAGCATATTTATTCTTTTGATAAAAAATGAATTATTTAAAATAGATCTGTCTCACGAATAATTTATTTTGTAATTAATATTTCTATAAAAATAAACTGATAAATAACTAAAATAAAAATTTAAAATTATACTTAATAAAAATTAAAATGAGATTCATGATTTATTATTAATGTATACCAATTTAATAGTTTAAGTATTTAGAAGTTTTGTCGTTTAGGAGTTTAGTGATTTATGTTTTTTAGCATTTAGTAGTTTATAGGTTTTATTTAAACAATAAAATAACAAAAAAAAATTGTAATTTTTTGTCATTTTAATAAGTTATAACCTTTCAAAATATAATAAAATTTAAAAGTTTTTGAATGTGAATATAATATTTAGTTATAATAATTTTAATAATTATATATCATATAAATTCAATATAAACAATTTTATTGATACATATTATAATAATGATCAAAAATTAAATTAATAAACTATTAATAATAAGATTAAGATTAATTAAAAAATATTTACAATACCCAAATTGATTCAAAATTAAAGTAAAAAATATTACTGGATAATAATTTATTTTTAATTTTTAAATTTTTACTTCTTTTATAAGCGTATATTTTTTTTATTAAAAATAAATTATTTAACTTATATTTGTCACACTCATAATTTATTTTTTAATAAAAATTAATATAAAATAAACTAATAAATAATTAAAATGAATATTTAAAATTATAATAAATTGAAATAAAAATTAGATTTCTTAATTATTAAGTAGTATATAGCGGTTTAATGGTTTATGTATTTAGCCATTATGGGCATTAGAAGTTTACTGATTTAACTGTGTATGCATTTAGTGGTTTATATGTTTTATTAAAAAAAATAAAATAATAAAATATTTATTTTTATTATTTTTTTATATTTTCAAAGGTTATAAACATTTAAAATATAATAATTTTTAAATTTTTTTCAAAAGTGAATTCAATATTTAGTTATAATAATCATTATATTTATATATTATCTAAATTCAATATAAACAATATTATTGATAAATATTCTAATAATGATCAAAAATAAATTAATAATCTATTATTAATAAGATAGATATCAATTAAAATATATTTACAAAACCTAAAATGATTCAGAAACAAAGCAAAATATTTTACTATATAATAATTTTTAGTTTTGAAAATTCATTTTTCTTTTAATAAGTTTATCTATATTATTTTGATGAAAAATAATTTATATAAATTATATTTGTGTAACTCATAATTTATTTTGTAATTAATATTTATATAAAAATAAACAAATAATTAATTAAATTTGAATATTTAAAATTAAAATGAAACAAAAAATGAGATTTATTCTTTATTATTTCGGATATACCGGTTTAATTTAAATTAGATCTGTCTCACTAATAATTTATTTTGTAAATAATATTTTTATAAAAATAAACTGATAAATAATTAAAATAATAATTAAAATTATATTTAATTAAAATAATTTATTTTGTTCTTCTCTCAACTCTAGAATGATTGCTAAAGCTCTAACCAAAATATTAGAAGCTTTTACTTTATCTCTATTATGTCTCATCATATTTGATGTTGAATAACTGGGCTATCAAAGGTAATTTGACTCATGTACGCTAACAGACTAAACCAAAGTTGTACCCATATGTGTTGAAATAGCTAGTTATTGAAGATGCTATTTATATTGATTATTGTAATTTCTTCTAAAATATCTCTCATGCACGCACTCAAAGCAATTTTTTTAAAACATAGTTCATCTCTAAAAAAATAACCACCTTGTAGCCTATTAGATCAAACTAGCCCCAGGGCAGTTTGAGTAGGGCAAGAAGTATGTGCTCTCTTTCAATCAAGAATCAAAAAATATATTTTATTGGCATGTCTAAGGCTTTTTTTATATCCTCATGGATATGAAAAGAATCATTTCTTTCTTTTTTATATTAAATGAGTTATGTATACAAGCTCACAATACCCAAAAAGGTGTAAATGAATCATATTCAAATGTATAAAAGGTTTTAATCATTGCTCAAAATATTCGTCTTGCATATTGACACTTGATGTCACAGATCAAAGCAAAAAGCCATGGTGATATTTCAAGTCCCAATAATTTTAGCTATAGAAAGTTATAAAGAGTAGTACTCAAGCTTTAACTATGTCTAGGGTCATGACTTTTGCTCTTGAGGAATGTCCCAACTTAATATCATTTCTAGTGCAATGACTTTGCAATATAAAGATAAAATGCACAAGCTATGGTCATATCCAATACTGTGACCCAGTATTATAGTGATTAAATATGTATTCATGATCAATCTTAGTGCCATAATTATATGTTCAACAGAGATACACAAGTTATGGCATATCCTCATCGATATGATTTTGTGTTCTAGAGACAAAATATACAAGCATGACCATTTCTAATGCTACAATAATCTAAAGAAAGAAAGAGACAGAATCCATAACTCACCCCTTGAGTCATGACTTTGTGTTACATATACAAAAAGATAATTCTTTGACATTCCTAAAAGTTGCTAATTTCAATTTAAATTTAACACTTAGTCATTTGATTATAAAAGTGCAAAACATGAGATTTAGGATTTAGGGATTATGGGTTAGGGTTATAGTTTATGGTTTAAGGTTTAGGATTTAAAGTTTAGGGTTTATGGTTTTTTTGTTTTTTTTTGGAAAATACATACTTTATTTATCATTTAGGCACACAAGTTACAAGAGACTAAGAAGCTGACTAATTTAGGCAAGCCCACCAAATCCTATGCACCTTAAAGATTCTATGCATAAAATACAATAAAAACATAATCCTTAATAATTCCAAGCATATGAATACAAGTAAAATTTAAAAATGCTATAAAGATCGGTCATCTGCTCCCGCGAGTATAGTATCGCCTAATGTGTATTTACAAAATGCATTAGTGGGCCCCACTTCGAGTTACTCATGGGTCTAGTTGCCCTCATTGCATGCTACATAGAGAACAAACAAGATTGTGTGTGTGAGTATGTCATGATCCATCTCTACTAGTACATGGTGCATACAAAGTCCAAAATACAAATAAGTCTACAAACATAAACTACAAGTTTAAATCTTTTGCTCTCGTGTGGATGGTCTGGACTCCTTTGCTTACTGGCCCTGCTTGGTGATGCTTCGGATTTTGCCGGCTCTCCAATTAATCATGGATTATTCGCTACACCTATTGGGTGATAGTTGTGTGGCCCTCTATGCTGCCTGATCGGGCTAGTGGGACCCACTCCTAGCTACTCCTGCGTTTACTTCCGACACTTTGCTTGGTCTCGTCAGTTGTCTGAATGTTATCATTTTGTCATGCTAGTGGGGCCCTCTACGAGCTGGTGGCACATACTTATGGCTGGTTCCAGGACTTGCTGGCTCCTCTAAATGCTACACCAAAATGGACAAGAATATGTGCACAATTATACTGTGATCCATTGCAATATATGTGTGGTGCAGTAGTATCAGGGTTTAGGAGTTTAGTAAATTAAGTATTTAGGTATTTTGTGGTTTATAGCTTTTATTTAAATAATTAAATAACAAGAAAATTATTTTTATGATTTTTTCTCATTTTCAAGGTTATAACCATTGAAAATATTATTATTTTTAATTTTTTTTAAATATTAATACAATATTTAATTATAATAATCATAAAAATTAAATATCATGTAAATTCAATATAAATAATTTTATTGATCGATATTATAATACTGATCATAAAATAGATTAATAAACTATTATTAAAAAGATATATATTAATTAAAATATATTTGTAAAACCTAAAACGATTCAAAATCAATGTAAAATATATTACTAAATAATAATTTTTTATTTTTAAATTTTTGATTGTTTTTATAAGCTTTTAAATTATTTTGATGAAGATAAATTATTTAAATTATATTTGTCTCATTCATGATGAAATAATAAAAAATTTATTTTTTAAACTTTTTATCAATTTTGAAGGTTATAACCTTTATAAATATAATAATTTTTAAATTTTTTCAAATGTGAATACAATATTTAGTTATAATAAACTTAATAATTATATATCATGTAAATTAAAAATAAACAATTTTATTGATAGATATTAATAAACTAAATATAATTATAAATATAATAATGATCAAAAATTAAATTAATAAACTATTATTTATTGAAAGATATTATATATTATTTATAAATACTTATACCTTTAAAGATGGTTTATATGTTTAAGTATTTAAGGGCTTTGTGGTTTTGGGGTTTAGGACTTTAATGATTTAAGTGTTTAGACATTTAGTAGTTTATAGGTTTTATATAAATAATAAAATAACAAAAAAATTATTTTTGTGATTTTATCTCATTTTCAAAGATGATAACCTTTAAAAATATAATAATTTTTAAATTATTTTCAAATGTAAATATAATATTTAGTTATAATAATCTTTATAATTATAAATTATATAAATTCAATATAAACAATTTTATTGATAAATATTCTAATAATAATCAAAAAAAAAATTAATAATATATCTTTAATAAGATAGATATCAATTAAAATATAATTACAAAACCTAAAATAATTCAGAAGCAAAGCAAAATATATTACTAGATAATAATTTTTTGTTTTGAAATTTTTTTTTCTTTTTAAAAGTTTATCTATAATTTTTTGATGAAAAATAAATTATATAAATTATTTTTATCTGGCTCAATTTATTTTAAATTAATATTTATATATAAATAAACAAATAAATAATTAATATGAATTTTTAAAATTATAATGAAAAAAAATGAGATTTATTATTTATTATTTAGGGATACTATTTTAATTTAAATTAGATCTGTCTCACTAATAATTTATTTTGTAATTAATATTTCTATAAAAAGAAACTAATAAATAATTAAAATAAAAATTTAAAATTATACTAAATAAAAATTAAAATGAGATTTATTAATTATTATTAATGTATACCAGTTTAATATTTTAAGTATTTAGAGTTTTTGTTGTTCGGGACTTTAGCGATTTATGTTTTTAGGCACTTAGTGCTTTATAGGTATTGTTTAAACAATGAAATAACAAAAAAATATGAGAGATACAAATATAATTTAAATAATTTATTTTTCATCAAAAAAATATATAAGCTTATTAAAAGAAGCAAAAACTAAAAAAGAAAAATTATTATTTAGTTATAAATTTTACATTGTTTTTGAATCATTATAAGTTTTTTAATTATATTTTAATTTATATCTATCATATTAATAATAACACATTAATTTATTTTTTGATAATTGAAATCATATCTATCGATAAAATTGCAAATATTTAGTTTATATTATATATAATTATAATAATAATTATTACTAAATATTGTATTCACATTTTCAAAAAAATTTAAAATTATTATATTTTCAAAGGTTATAACCTTTGAAAATGTGAAAAAATATAATAAATAATTTTTTTGTTATTTCATTATTTAAATAAAACCTATAAACCACTAAATGCCTAAAAAATAAATCGCTAAACTCCTAAATGACAAAACATCTAAATACTTAAACTTTTAAACTGGTAAACATTAATAATAATTCATAAATCTCATTTTAATTTTTATTCAGTATAATTTTAAATTTTTATTTTAATTATTTATTAGTTTCTTTTTATATAAATATTAATTACAAAATAAATTATTAGTGAGAGAGATCTAATTTAAATTAAAACAGTATCCCTAAATAATAAATAATAAATCTCATTTTTTTTCATTATAATTTTAAATATTCATATTAATTATTTATTTGTTTATTTATATATAAATATTAATTACAAAATAATTTGAGCCAGACAAAAATAATTTATATAACTTATTTTACATCAAAAAAATATATATAATTTTTTAAAAGAAAAAAAAATTCAAAACAAAAAATTATTATTTAGTAATATATTTTGCTTTGCTTCTGAATCATTTTAGGTTTTGTAATTATATTTTAATTGATATCTATGTTATTAAAGATATATTATTAATTTTTTTTTTGATTATTTTTAGAATATTTTAATTTTTGAAGGTTGTAACCTTTGAAAATATAATAATTTTTAATTTTTTTTAAATGTGAATATAATATTTAGTTATAATAATCTTAATAATTATATATAATGTAAACTCAATATAAATAATTTTATTTATAGATATTATAATAATGATCAATAAATAAATAATAAACTTGTATTTATAAGAATGATATAAATTTAAATATAATTATAAAATCTAAAATGATTCAAAATCAAAATAAGATATATTATTAAATAATAATTTTTTATTTTTAAAATTGCGCCTCTTTTTATAAGCATTTTTTTGATGAAAAATAAATTATGAAAATTATATATGTCGCACTAATAATTTATTTCGTAATTAATATTTCGATAAAATTAAACTGATAAATAATTAAAATGAATATTTAAAATTATAATGAATACTAATAAAACTGAGATTTATGATTTATTATTTAGACTATACTAATTTAATGTTTTAAGTATTTATGGGCTTCGGGGTTTAGAAATTTAGTCATTTTAGTATTTAGTCATTTAGTGGTTTATAGGTTTTTATAAAAAATAAAATAACAAATAATTTATTTTTGTTATTTTTTCTCATTATTGAAGGATATAACCTTTGAAAATATAATATGAAAAGTGATTACAATATGAAGTTATAATAATCATAATAATTATATATAATATAAATTCAATATAAACTATTTTATTGATATTTATTATAATATTGATCATAAAAAAGATATAACTAATTATTAATAAGATAAATATTGTTTAAAATATATTTGCAAAACCTAAAATGACTCAAAATGAAAGTGAAATATTTTACTAAATATTAATTTTAAATTTTTAGATTTTTGTATCCATTTATAAGCCTATATATTTTTTGATGAAAAATAAATTATTTAAATTATATTTGTCTCACTAATAATTTATTTTTTAATTTATATTTCTATAAAATTAAACTAATAAATAATTCAAATGAATATTTAAAATTATAATGAATACTAATAAAAATGAGATTTATAAATTATTATTTAGGGTATAACTATTTAATTTTTTATGTGTTTTGTGGTTTTGAGGTTAAAGAGTTTATTGATTTATATGTTTGCACATTTTCGTGTTTATAAGTTTTATTTAATCAATGAAATAACAAAAAATTTATTTTTATGAATTTTCATGATTTTCAAAGGTTATAACCTTTAAAAATATAATAATTTTTTAATAGTTCTAAAATATGAATACAATACTTAGTTATAATAATCTTAATAATTATATTTGTTGTATATTCAATAAAAAAACATATTAATATATATTATAATAATGATCAACAAATAAATTAATAAACTATTGATAATAAGATAGATATTAATTAAAATATATTTGCAAAACCCAAAATAATTCAAAATCAAAGTAAATTATATTACTAAATCAAATTTAAAATTTTTGAAATTTGTTTATTTTTATAAGATTTTTTTTTCATAGAAAAATAATTTATTTAAATTATATCTGTCTCATTCATTATTTATTTTGTAATTAATATTTCTATAAAAATAAACTAAAAAATAAATAAAATGAATAATTAAAATTATAATGAATACAAATAAAAATGAGATTTATTATATATTATTTAGGTTAAATAGGTTTAATGGTTTAAGTATTTAGGGGGTTTTCGGGTTTAGGAGTCTAGAGATTTAAATGTTTAGTCATTTAGTGGTTTATAAGTTTTATTTAAACAATAAAATAATAAAAAATTATATTTATGATTTTTTATCATTTTTGAAGGATATAACTTTTGAAAATATAATAATTTTTAAATTTTTTTCAAATGTAAATATAATATTAAGTTATAATAACTTAATAATTATAAGACATTTTAATTGAATATAAGTAATTTTATTGTTCGATATTATAAAAATGATCTAATAATAAATTAATAAACTCTTATTAATAAGATTGATCGTACTTAAAATATAATTGTGAAACCTATATATAATGAAGTAAAATATATTACTATATAATAATTTTTTGTTTTTAAATTTTTACTTCTTTATATAAGCTTATTTTTTTTTTGATTAAAAATAAATTTTTAAAATTATATTTGTCTCACTCATTATTTATTTTGTGATTGATATTTCTACAAAAAATAAACTAATAAATAATTAAAATGAATATTTAAAATTGTAATGAATACAAATTAAAATGATATTTATAATTTATTATATATGGTCTAATGATTTAATGGTTTTATTATTTAGTGGTTTATAGGTTTTATTTATATAATAAAAATTTATAATTCTATTTTTGATTTTTTCTTATTTTCAAAGGTTATAAACTTTGAAAATAAAATAATTTTTAAAATTTTTTGAAATGTGAATACCATGTATAATTATATTAATATTACTAATTATATATCATATAAATTCAATATAAATAATTTTAATGATAGATATTATAATAATGATCAAAAATTAAATTAATAAACTATTATTAATAATATAAATATTAATTAAAATATATTTACATTACACAAAATGATTCAAAATAAAATCAAAATATATTACTAAATAATAATATATATTTTTTAAAATTTTCCATCTTTTTATAAGCATATATTTTTTTTTATTAAAATAAATTACTTAAATAATATTTGTCTGACTCGAAATTTATTTTGTAATTAATTTTACTAAAAAATTAAACTATAAATAATTAAAATGAATATTTAAAATTATAATAAATAGAAATAAAAATGAGATTTATTATTTATTAAGTAGTATATAGCGGTTAAGAGGTTTATGTATTTAGTGGTTTTGGGGTTTATGAGCTTACTGATTTAAGTAAGTAAGCATTTAATGATCTATAGGTTTTATTTAAAAAATGAAATAACAAAAAATTTATTTTTATTATTTTTTCTCATTTTATAAGTTTATAACCTTTGAAAATATAATAATTTTTAAATTTTTTTCAAAAGTGAATTCAATATTTAGTTATAATAATAATTATAATTATATATCATATAAATTCAATATAAACTATATTATTGATAAATATTCTAATAATGATCAAAAAATAAATTAATAATCTATTATTAATAAGATAGATAACAATTATAATATAATTAGAAAACATAAAATGATACAGAAGCAAAACAAAATATTACAATATAATAATTTATTGTTTTGAAATTCTTATTTTCTTTTAAAAAGTTTATCTATATTATTTTGAAGAAAAATAATTTATATAAATTATATTTGTGTATCTCATAATTTATTTTGTAATTAATATTTATATACAAATAAATAAATAATTAATTAATTTTAAATATTTAAAATTAAAATGAAAAAAAATGAAATTTATTCTTTATTATTTAGGATAAACTGGTTTAATTAAAATTAGAGCTGTCTCACTAATAATTTATTTTGTATTTAATATTTCTATAAAAATAAACTGATAAATAATTAAAATAAAAATTAAAATGATAATGAATAATTAAAAAAATTTATTTTGTTCCTCTCAACATTAGAATGATTGCTAAAGCTCTAACCAAAATAATAGGAGCTTTTACTTTATCTCTATTATGTCTCATCATATTTGATGTTGAATCACTGGGCTATCAAAGGTAATTTGATTCATGTACGCTAACAGACTAAATCAAAGTTATACCCCTATGTGTTGAAATAATTAGTTATTGAGGATGCTATTTATATTGATTATTGTAATTTATTCTAAAATATCTCTCATGCACGGACTCAAACAATTTTTTTAAAACATAGTTCACCTCTAAAAAAATAACCACCTTGTAGCCTATCAGAACAAACTAGCCCCTAGGGTGGTTTGAGCATGGCAAGAAGTATGGGATCTCTTTCAATCAATAATCAAAAATTTTATTTTATTGGCATGTCTAAGCCTTTTTTTTATCCTCATGGATATGAAAAGTATCATTTCTTTCTTTTTATATTAAATGAGTTATGTATACAAGCTCACGATACCCAAAGGGTGTAAATGAATTTTTATTCAAATGTATAAAAGGTTTTAATCATTGCTCAAAATATTAGTCTTGCATATTGACACTTGAGGTCTCAAATCAAAGGAAAAAGCCATCGTGATATTTCCAATCCCACGAATTTTAGCTATAGAAAGTTATAAAGAGTAGGACTCGAGCTTTAACTATTTCTAGCATCAAGACTTTTGCTCTTGAAGAATGTCCAAAGTTACAATCATTCCTAGTGCAATTACTTTGCAATATAAAGATAAAATGCACAAGCTATGGTCATATCCAATACTGTGACCCAGTATTATAGTTATTGAATATGTATTCATGATCATTATTAGTGCCATAACAATATGTTCAACAAAGAGACACAAGTTATGGCATATTCTCATCGATATAATTTTGTGTTGTAGAGACAAAATATACAATCATGACCATTGCTAATGCTATAATAATCTAAAGCAAGAAAAAGACTGATTCCAAAACTCACCCATTGAGTCATGACTTTGTGTTATATATACAAAAAGATAAATCTGTGACATTCCTAAAAGTCATGAATTTCAATTTAAATATAACACTTAGTCATTTGATTATAAAAAAAAAAACAAAATAGGAGATTTAGGATTTAGGGTTTATGGGTTAGGGTTATAGTTTATGATTTAAGGTTTATGATTTACAGTTTAGGGTTTATGGTTTTTTTTGTTTTTTTTGGAAATTACACACATTATTTATCATTTAGGCACCCAACTTAAAAGAGACTAAAAAGCTGACTAATTTAGGCCAGCTCACCAAATCATATGCACCTTAATGATTCTATGCATAAATTACATAAAAAAACATAATGCCTAATAATTCCAAGCGTACGAATACAACTAAAATCACCTGGCATCCCCGGACTTCAGAGTTGGCATTGAGTCATTATGCACACTGCGTCCTTTCCATTCAGATTTTTCCAGGCCTTTTGGAGGAACCTGAATGATGAACCATATTAAAACTACGCAAATATAAGATTGTGCGTTTGTGTGACTTGCAGCATCAAGCGGTTGCCTATGTCATTGCTATGCAATGAAATACATGTAAATTGAATACCCATATATCCACAGGTCCAGATCTACGGTACTTTGTAAATTCATTCTTACCTCTAAATTCCACATTTTTTTGCTCTAATGATCCTAAAAAGAGTATCACTTGGGTTATAATGCTTCATCCTTGAGCTCTAAGAAGTGGTTGAATGTTGCACCGACAAAATATGAAAAAATATGCATGCATCAGTGTGCATGTGTGATGAGGTCCATCTCATAGTCTAATTATATACGTGTACAACCAAGCTAGAATACAAGTAAAATTACAAAATGCTATAAAGATGTGTCTTCTACTCCCGGAAGTGTAGCATCGCCTAATGTGTATTTACAAAATGCATTAGTGGGCCCCACTTAGAGATACTCATGGGTTTAGTTTCCCTCATAGCATGCTACATAGAGAACAGACAAGATTGTGTGTGTGAGTATGTCATGATCCATCTCTACAAGTACATGGTGCATACAAAGTCCAAAATACAAATAAGACTACAAACATAATCTACAAGTTTGAATCTTTCGCTCCCGTGTGGCTGGTCTGGACTCCATTGCTTACTGGTCCTACTTGGAGATGCTTCGGATTTTGATGGCTCTCCAATTAATCATGTATTACCTGCTACTCCTGTTGGGCGATGGTTGGGTGGCCCTCTATGCTGCCTTATAGGGCTAGTGGAACCCACTCCTAGCTACTCCTAGGTTTACTACCGACCACTTTGCTCGGCCTCGTTAGTTGTCTGAATGTTATCATCCCGGCATGCTAGCAGGGCCCTCTACAAGTTGGTGGCCCATACTTCTGGCTTCTTCCAAGACTTGCTCGCCCCTCTAAATGCTACACCAAAATGGACAAGAATATGTGCACGTGTGTACTGTGGTCCGTCGCTGTGTGTGTGGTGCAGTAGTATCAAGGTTTAGAAGTTTAGTAATTTATATATTTAGGTATTTTGTGGTTTATAAGCTTTATTTAAAGAATTAAATAACAAAAAAAATTATTTTTATGATTTTTTCTCATTTTCAAGGTTATAACCATTGAAAATATTATAATTTTCAAATGTTAATATAATATTTAATTATAATAATCACAAAAATTAAATATCATGTAATTTCAAAATAAATAATTTTATTGATCAATATTAAAATACTGATCATAAAATATATTAATAAACTATTATTAACAAGATAGATATTAATTAAATATATTTGCAAATCCTAAAATGATTCTTAATCTAAGTAAAATATATTACTAAATAATAATTTTTTATTTTAAAATTTTTGATTCTTTTTATAAGCTTATAAATTTTTTTGATGAAGATAAATTATTTAAATTATATTTGTCTCATTCATAATTTTATTTTGCAATTAATATTTCGATAAGAATAAACTAATAAATAATTAAAATGAATATTAAAATTATAATGAATACAAATAAAAATGAGATTTATGATTAATTATTTAGGGTATACAAGTTTAATGGTTTAAGTATTTAGGAGTTTAGGAGTTTAGTTATTTCAGTGTTTAGGCATTTAGTAGTTTATATGTTTTATTTAAATAATGAAATAACAAAAAAATTATTTTTCAAATTTTTTATCAATTTTGAAGGTTATAACGTTTATAAATATAATAATTTTTAAATTTTTTGTAAATGTGAATACAATATATAGTTATAATAAACTTAATAATTATATATCATGTAAATTAAAAATAAACAATTTTATTGATAGGTATTAATAAACTAAATATAAATATAAATATAATAATGATCAAAAAATAAATTATTAAACTATTATTTATTAATAGATATTTATATATTATTTATAAATACTTAAACCCTTAAAGATGGTTTAAATGTTTATGTATTTAAGGGTTTTGAGGTTTAAAAGTTTAATGATTATGCATTTTGGCATTTAGTAGTTTTAGGTTTTATATAAATAATAAAATAACAAAAATTTTTTTTTTGTGATTTTATCTCATCTTCAAAGATGATAACCTTTAAAAATATAATTATTTTTAAATTATTTTCAAATGTAAATATAATATTTAGTTATAATAATCTTTATAATTCTATATCATGTAAATTTAATATAAACACTTTTATTGATAAATATTCTAATGATGATCAAAAAATAAATTAATAATCTATTATTAATAATTTAGATATCAATTAAAATATAATTACAAAACATAAAATGATTCAGAATCAAAGCAAAATATATTACTATATAATAATTTTTTTTTTGAAATTTTTTTTTCCTTTAAATATTTTATTAATAATTTTTAGATGAAGAATAATTTATATAAATTATTTTTATCTAGCTCAATTTATTTTGTAATTAATAATTATATATAAATAAAAAAATAAATAATTAAAATTAATATTTAAAATTATAATGAAAAAAAATGAGATTTATTATTTATTATTTAGGGATACTATTTTAATTTAAATTAGATCTGTCTCACTAATAATTTTTTTTGTAATTAATATTTCTATAAAAATAAACTGATAAATAATTAAAAAAAAATTTAAAATTATACTGAATATAAATTAACATTAGATTTATGAATTATTATTAATGTTTACTTGTATAATGATTTAAGTATTTAGAGGTTTTGTTGTTTAGGAGTTTAGCAATTTATGTTTTTAGGCATTTAGTATTTTATAGGTTTTATTTAAACAATGAAATAACAAAGAAACTATTTTTGATATTTTTTCACATTTTCAAAGGTTATAACCTTTGAAAATGTAATAATTTTGAATTTTTTTAAAAATATGAATACAATATTTAGTATCAACAATAATTATAATTATATATAATATAAACTAAATATAATCAATTTTATTGATAGATATGATATCAATTATCAAAAAATAAATTAATATGCTATTATTAATATAATAGATATAAATTAATATATAATTAAAAAACGTAAAATGATTCAAAAATAATGTAGAATTTATTACTAAATAAAATTTGTGTTTTTTAGTTTTTGCTTCTTTTTATATGCTTATATATTTTTTTATGAATGATAAATTATTTAAATTATATTTGTATAACTCAAAAAATTTATTTTTATTATTTTTTCTCAATTTTGAAGGTTATAACCTTTTAAAATATAACAATTTTTAAATTTTTTTAATATGTGAATACTATATTTAGTTATGATTATCTTAATAATAATATATCATGTAAATTCAATATAAACAATTATATAGAAATATATTATATTAATGATCAAAAAATAAATTAATAAACTATTATTAATAAGATAGATATTATTTTAAATATATTTGCAAAACATAAATTTATTTAAAATCAAAGTAAAATAAATTACAAAATAATAGTTTCTTTGATTGGTTGCTTCTTTTTATAAGTGTATTTTTTTTGTTATTAAAAGTAAATTATTTAAATTATATTTGTCTTCCTCATAATTTATATTTAATTTATAATTCTATAAAAATAAACTAATAAATAATTAAAATGAATATTTAAAATTATAATGAATAGAAATAAAATAGATATTTTTTATATATTATTCAGGATATACTAGTTTAATGGTTTAAGTATTTAGGTGTTTTGGGGTTTAGTGATTTACGTGTTTAGGACATTAGTGATTTATAGTTTTTTTTAAAGAATGAAAAAATAAAAAATTAAATTCTTTAATTTTTTTTTTAATTTTTGAAGGTTATAACCTTTGAAAATATAATAATTTTTAATTTTTTTTAAATGTAAATATAATATTTAGTTATAATATTCTTAATAATTATATATAATGTAAACTCAATATAAATAATTTTATTAATAGATATTATAATAATGATTAATAAAAATTAATAAACTATTATTAATAAGAATGATATAAATTAAAATATAATTACAAAAACTAAAATTATTCAAAATCAAATTAAATTATATTACCAAATAATAAATTAATGTTTATAAAATTTTTCCTCTTTCTATGAGCATATATATTTTTTTTGATAAAAATTAAATTATTTAAAGTAGACTTGTCTCACTAATAATTTAATTTTAAATAATATTTCTATAAAAATAAACTTATAAATAATTAAAATAAAAATTTAAAATTATACTTAATAAAAATTAAAATGAGATTTATGATTTATTATTAAAGTTTACCAATTTAATAGTTTAAGTATTTAGAAGTTTTGTCTTTTAGTTATGATAATCTTAATAATTATATATCATGTAAATTCAATATAAACAATTATATTGAAATATATTATTATAATGATCAAAAAATAAATTAATAAACTATTATTAATAAGATAGATATTATTTTAAATATATTTACAAAACATAAATTTATTCAAAATCAAAGTAAAATATATTACAAAATAATACTATCTTTGATGTTTTGCTTCTTTTTATAAGTTTATATTTTTTTTATTAAAAGTAAATTATTTAAATAATATTTGTATTCCTCATAATTTATTTTTAATTTATAAAACTATAAAAATAAACTAATAAATAATTAAAATGAATATTTAAAATTATAATGAATACAAATAAAATAGAGATTTATTATTTATTATTCAGGATATACTAGTTTAATGGTTTAAGTATTTAGGTGTTTTGGGGTTTAGTGATATAAGTGTTTAGGCCTTTAGTGATTTATAGTATTTATTTAAAGAATGAAAAAATAAAAAATTTAATTTCTTCATTTTTTTTTAATTTTTGAAGGTTATAACCTTTGAGATTTTAATAATTTTTAATTTTTTTAAATGTCAATATAATATTCAGTAATAATAATCTTAATAATTATATATAATGTAAACTCAATATAAATAATTTTATTATTAGATATTATAATAATGATAAATAAAAAAATCAATAAACTAGTATTAATAAGAATGATATAAATTAAAATATAATTGCAAAATCTAAAATGATTCAAAATAAAAATAAAATATATCACTAAATAAAAAATTTTTGTTTTTAAAATTTTGCTGCTTTTTATAATGATATATATTTTTTTGATGAAAAACAAATTATTTAAATTAGATATGTCTCACTAATAATTTATTTTGTAATTAATATTTCTATAAAAATAAACTGATAAATAATTAAAATAAAAATTTAAAAATATACTTAATAAAAATTAAATTGAGATTTATGATTTTTTATTGATGTACACCTGTCTAATATTTTAAGTATTTAAAGGTTTTGTCATTTAGGTATTTAGCAATTTATGTTTTTTGGCATTTAGTGGTTTATAGGTTTTATTTAAACAATAAAATAACAAAAAAAATTTGTAATTTTTTCTCATTTTCATAGGTTATAACCTTTGAAAATATAATAATATTTAAATTTTTTTGAAATGTCAATACAATATTTAGTTATAATAATTTTAATAATTATATATCATATAAATTCAATATAAACAATTTTATTGATAGATAATATAATAATGATGAAATTTAAATTAATAAAGTATTAATAAAAAGATAGATATTAATTAAAAAATATTTACAAAACCCAAATTGATTCAAAATTAAAGTAAAATATATTACTGGATAATAATTTTTAATTTTTAAATTTTTACTTCTTTGATAAGCATATATATTTTTTGATTAAAAATAAATTAATTAAAATATCTATGTCGCTCTCTTAATTTAATTTGTAATAAATATTTCTAAAAATATACTAATAAATAATTAAAATGAATATTTAAAATTATATTAAATAGAAATAAAAATTAGATTTATTAATTATTAAGTAGTATATAGCGATTTAAAGGTTTATGTATTTAGGGATTATGAGGTTTAAGAGTTTACTAATTTAACTGTGTATGCATTTAGTGGTTTATAATTTTTATTAAAAAAATAAAATAATAAAATTTTTTTTATTAATATTTTTTAATATTTTCAACGGTTATAACCGTTGAAAATATAATAATTTTTAAATTTTTTTCAAAAGTGAATACAATGTTCAGTTATAATAATCATAATATTTATATATCATATATATTCAATATAAACATTTTTATTGATAAATATTCTAATAATAATGAAAATATAACTTAATAATCTATTATTAATATGATAGATATCAATTAAAATATAATTACAAAACCTAAAATGATTTAGAAGCAAAGCAAAATAAATTACTATATAATAATCTTTTGTTTTGATATTTTTTATTCTTTTAAAAAGTTTATGTATAATTTTTTGATGAAAAATAATTAACATAAATTATATTTGTGTAACTCAAAAATTATTTTGTAATTAATATTTATATAAAAATAAACAAATAAATAATTAAAATGAATATTTAAAATTATAATTAAAAATAATGAGATTTATTATTTATTATTCAGGGTATACCGGTCTAATTTAAATTAGATCTGTCTAACTAATAATTTATTTTGTAATTAATATTTGTATAAAAATAAACTAAAAATTAATTAAAAAAAAAATTTTAAATTATACAGAATAAAAATTAAAATAATATTTATGATTTATTATTAATGTATACTAGTTTAATGGTTTAAGAATTTAGAGGTTTTGTCTTTTAGGAGTTTAGCAATTTATGTTTTTAGGCATTTTAATGGTTTATTGCTTTTATTTAATCAATAAAATAACAAAAAAAAATTTTGTAATTTTTTTTGATTTTTATAGGTTATAACCTTTGAAAATATAATAATATTTAAGATTTTTAGAAATGTGAATATAATATTTACTTATAATAATATTAATTATTATATATCATATAAATTCAATATAAACAATTTTATTGATAGATATTATAATAATGATCAAAAATTAAATTAATAAACTATTACTAATAGGATAGATATTAATTAAAAAATATTTACAAAACCCAAATTGATTCAAAATTAAAGTAAAATATATTACTTGATAATAATTTTTAATTTTTAAAATTTTATTCTTTTATAAGCGTATATATTTTTTTTTGATTAAAAATAAATTATTTAATTTATATTTGTCACACTCATAATTTATTTTTTAATAAATATTTCTATAAAATAAACTTATAAATAATTAAAATGAATATTTAAAATAATACTAAATTGAAATAAAAATTAGATTTCTTAATTATTAAGTAGTATATATCAGTTTAATGGTTTATGTATTTAGGCATTACGGGCCTTAGGAGTTTACTAATTTTACTATTTATGCACTTTGGTATATTATAGGTTTTATTTAAAAATTAAAATAACAAAATAATTATTTTTATTATTTTTTGATATTTTCAAAGGTTATAACATTTGAAAATATAAATATTTTTAAATTTTTTTCAAATGTGAATTCAATATTTAGTTATAATAATCATTATATTTATATATCATATAAATTCAATATAAACAATATTATTGATAAATATTCTAAAAATGATCAAAAAATAAATAAATAATCTATTATTAATAAGATAGATATCAATTAAAATATAATTACAAAACTAATAATGATTCAGAAGCAAAGCAAATTATATTATTATATAATAATTTTTTGTTTTTAATTTTTTTTTCTTTTAATAAGTTTATCTATATTCTTTTTGATGAAAAATAATTTATATAAATTATAATTGTCTAATTCATAATTTATTTTGTAATTAATATTAATATAAAAATAAACATATAAATAATTAAAATGAATATTTAAAATTATAATGAAAAAAATAAAAATGAAATTTATAATTTATTATATAGGATATATCTGATTAAAAAAATTATCTATTTAGGGTTCTTGAGTTTTAGAAGTTATTCATTTAAGTATTTAGGCAATTAGTGGTTTCAGGTTTTATTTAAACAATGAAATAACAAATAAATTATTTTTGATATTTTTTCAAAATTTGAAAGTTTATATATAACCTTTGAAAATATAATAATTTTAAAATTTTTTAAAAATGTGACTACAATATTTAGTAATAATAATTATTATAACAATATATAATATAAACTAAATATAACCAATTTTATTGATAGATATTATATCAATTATCAAAAAATAAATTAATAAACTATTATTAATATGATTGATATAAATTAAAATTTAATTACAAATACTAAAATGATTAAAAATCAAAGTAAATTTATTACTAAATAATAATTTTTGTTTTTTAGTATTTGACTCATTTTATAAGATTATATTATTTGTTGATAAAAAATAAATTATATAAATTATATTTTATCACTCATAATTTATTTTGAAATTCATATTTCAATAAATTATTTAAATTATATTTTAGGGGCTTCGGGGTTTAGGACTATAGAGATTTATGTGTTTAGGTATTTAATGGTATATAAGTTTTATTTAAACAATGATATAACAAAAAATCTTTTATTGTTATTTTTTCTCATTTTTTAAGGTTATAACCTTTGAAAATATAATAATTTTTAAATTTTTTATAAATGTGAATACTATATTTAGGTTTGATCATTATTAATAATTATATATCATATAAATTCAATATAAATAATTATATTGATAGATATTATATTAATGATCATAAAAAATTTAGTAAACTATTATAAATATGATAGATATTATTTAAAATATATTTGCAAAACCTAAATTTATTTAAAATCAAAGTAAAATAAATTACTATATAATAATGTTTTTGATGTTTTGCTTCTTTTTATAAGTATATATTTATTGTTCTTAAAGTATATTATTTAAATTATATTTGTCTTCCTCATAATATATTTTTTAATTTATAATTCTATAAAAGTAAACTAAAAAATAATTAAAATGAATATTTAAAATTATAATGAATACAAATAAAAGTGAGATTTATTATTTATTATTCAGGATATATGGTTATTATGGTTTAGGTATTTAGGTGTTTAGGGGTTTAGTGATTTAAGTGTTTATGCCTTTAGTGATTTATAGTTTTTATTTAAAGAATTAAACAACAAAAAATTTAATTTTTTGTTTTTTTTTAATTTTTGAAGGTTATAACCTTTGAAAATATAATAATATTTAATTTTTTTAAATGTGAATATAATATTTAGTTATAATAATCTTAATAATTATATATAATGTAAACTCAATATAAATAATTTTATTAATAGATATTATAATAATGATCAATAAATAATTAATAAACTATTATTAAAAAGAATGATATAAACCAAAATATAAATGCATAATCTAAAATGATACAAAATCAAAATAAAATATTTTACTAAATAATAAATTTTTGTTTTTAAAATTGTGCCTATTTTTATAAGCTTATATTTTTTTTGATGAAATATAAATTATTTAAATTATATCTGTCTTACTAATAATTTATTTTGTAATTAATATTTCTATAAAAATAAACTGCTAAATAATTAAAATAAAAATTTAAAATTATACTGAATAAAAATTTAAAAGAAATTTATCATTTATTATTAATGTATACTAGTTTAATGGTTTTGAGATTTAAAATTTTTTGAAATGTGAATACAATATTTAGTTATAATATTATTAAAAATAATATATCATATAAATTCAATATAAATAATTTTATTGATAGTTATTATAATAATGATCTAAAATTAAATTAATAAACTATTAATAATAAGATAGATATTAATAAACTATTAATAAAATATTAATAAACTATTAAAAAATATTTACAAAACCCAAATTGATTCAAAATTTAAGTAAAATATATTACTGAATAATAATTTTTAATTTTTAAATTTTACTTCTTTTATAGGCGTATATATATTTTTTGATTAAAAATAAATAATTTAAATTATATTTGTCTTACTCATAATTTATTTTGTAATAAATATTTTTATAAAAATAAACTAATAAATAATTAAAATGAATATTTAAAATTATAATAAATTGAAATAAAAATTAGATTTCTTAATTATTAACTAGTATATAGCAGTTTAATGGTTTATGTATTTAGGCATTACGGGCTTTAGGAGCTTACTGATTTAACTGTGTATGCATTTAGTAGTTTATTGGTTTTATTTAAAAGTTAAAATAACAAAATATTTATTTTTATTATTTTTTTATATTTTCTAAGGCTATAACCTTTGAAAATATAATAATTTTTAAATTTTTTTCTAATGTGAATTCAATATTTAGTTATAATAATCATTATATATATATATATATCATATGAATTCAATATAAACAATATTATTGATAAATATTCTAATAATGATCAATAAATAAATTAAAAATCTATTATTAATAATATAGATGTCAATTAAAATATAATTACAAAATCTATAACGATTAAGAAGCAAAGCAAATTATATTACTATATAATACTTTTTTGATTTTAAATTTTTTTCTTTTGATAAGATTATTTATATTTTTTTTGATGAAAAATAATTTATATACATTATATTTGTCCAACTCATAATTTATTTTTTAATTAATATTCATATAAAAATAAACAAATAAATAATTAAAATGAATATTTAAAATTATAATGAAAAAAAAATGAGATTTATTCTTTATTATATAGGGTATACCAGTTTAATTTAAATTATATCTGTCTCAAAAATAATTTATTTTGTAATTAATATTTCAATAAAAAAACTAATAAATAATTAAAATAAAAATTTAAAATTATACTGAATAAAAATTAAAATGATATTTATGAAATATTATTAATATATAATAGTTTAATATTTTAAGTATTTAGAGTTTTTGTCATTTAGGACTTTAGCGATTTATGTTTTTAGGCATTTAATGGTTTATAGGTTTTATTTAAACAATGAAATAACAAAAAAATTATTTTTGATATTTTTTAACATTTTTCAAAGTTTATAACCTTTGACAATATAATAATTTTAAAATTTTTTAAAAATGTGAATACAATATTTAGTAATCATAATCATTATAATTATATATAATATAAACTAAATATAAACAATTTTATTGATAGATATGATATCAATTATCAAAAAATAAATTAATATGTTATTATTATTATGTTGGATATAAATTAAAATATAATTGCTAAACCTAAAATTATTCAAAATCCAAGTAAAATTTATTACTAAATAATAATTTTTGTTTTTTAGTTTTTGCTTCTTTTTATAAGCTTATATTTTTTTTGATGAAAAATAAATTATTTAAATTATATTTAAGGTTTACAAGTTTAAAGTTTTAAGTATTTAGGGGCTTTTATGTTTAGGCGTTTATAGATTTAAGTATTTAGGCATTTAGTGGTCTATAAGTTTTATCTAAACATTGATATAACAAAAAATTTATTTTTATTTTTTTTTCTAATTTTTGAAGGTTATAACCTTTGAAAATATAAAAAATTCTAAATTTTTGTGAAATGTAAATATAATATTTAGTTATAATATTCTTAAAAAATATAAGTCATTTAAATTCAATATAAATAATCACATTACAAGATATTATAATAATGATAAATAAATAAATTAATAAACTATTATTAATAAGATAGATTTTATTTAAAATATATTTGCAAAATCTAAATTTATTCAAAATCAAAGTATATATTACTAAATAATAATTTTTTTTAATATTTTGCTTTTTTTATAAGTTTATATTTTTGTTATTAAAAATAAATTATTTAAAATATATTTGTATTCCTCATAATTTAATTTGTAATTTATAATTCTATAAAATTAAACTAATAAATAATTAAAATAAATATTTAAAATAATAATGAATACAAATAAAATTGAGATTTATTATGTATTATTCAGGATATATAGGTTTAATGGTTTAAGTATTTAGGTGTTTTGTGGTTTATTCATTTAAGTGTTTATGCCTTTGGAGATTTTATCTAATTTTTGAAGCTTATAACATTTGAAAATATAATATTTTTAATTTTTTTTTAAAATGTGAATATAATATTTAGTTATAAAAATCTTGATAATTATATATAATGTTAAATCAATATAAATAATTTTATTAATAGATATTATAATAATGATCAATAAATAAATTATTAAACTATTATTAATTAGAATGATATAAATTAAAATATAATTGCAATATCTAAAATTATTCAAAATTAAATTAAAATAAATTATTAAATAATAATATTTTGTTTAAAAATTTTACCTCTTTTTATAATCTTATATTATTTTGATGAAAAATAAATTATTTTAATTATATCCATCTTTCTAATAATTTATTTTGTAATTAATATTTCAATAAAAATAAACTGATAAATAATTAAAACGAATATTTAAAATTATAATTAATACTAATAAAAATGAGATTTATTATTTATTATTTAGAGTATACTAATTTAAAGGCTTATGTATTTATGGGCTTCTCGGTTTAGGAGTTTAGTCATTAAGAATTTAGGTATTTTGTGGTTTATAAAATTTATTTAAAAAATCTAATAACAAAATATTCATTTTTTTATTTTTTCATATTTTCAAAAGTTATAACCTTGGAAAAATTAATAATTTTTAAATTTTTTTAAAATGTGAAAATATTATTTTGTTATAATAATCTAAATAATTATATATTATGTAGATTCAATATAAATATTTTTTTTATAGATATTATTATGACTATGATAAAAAAAATTAATAAACTTTTATTAAGAAGATAAATATTAAATAAAATTTATTTGCAAAACATAAAATGATTCAAAATCAAAGTAAAATATATTAATAAGATAGATATTAAATAAAAATATTATTAATAAGATAAAATATACATGTTTAAAAGATTATATATTTAGGAGTTTTGGGATTTAAGAACTTAGTGATTTAAGTGTTTAGGCATTTAGTAGTTTACAGGTTTTATTTAAAAAATAAAATAACAAAAAAATTTTTTTTTTATTTGTTCTCATTTTTGAAGGATATAATATTTGAAACTATAACAATTTTTAAATTTTTTTTAAATGTGAATACTATATTTAGCTATGATAATCTTAATAATTATATATCATGTAAATTTAATATAAAAAATTATATTGATATATATTATAATAATGATCATACAAAAGATTATTAAACAATTATTAATAAGATAAATATTGTTTAAAATATATTTAAAAAACCTAAAATGATTGAAAATCAAAGTGAAATATTTTACTAAATATTAATTTTAAATTTTTAAATTTTTGTATCCATTTATAAGCTTATATATTTTTTGATGAAAAATAAATTATTTAAATTATATTTGTTTCACTATTAATTTATTTTTTAATTTATATTTCTATAAAAATAAACTAATAAATAATTAAAATGTATATTTAAAATTATAGTGAATACTAATAGAAATGAGATTTATGATTAATTATTTAGGGTATACTTATTTAATGGTTTAACTTTATTGTGATTTTGGGGTTAATTAGTTTATTGATTTATATGTTTACACATTTAGGTGTTTATAGGTTTTATTTAATCAATGAAATAACAACAAATTTATTTTTATGAATTTTCGTGATTTTCAAAGGTTATAACCTTTGAAAATATAATAATTTTTTAATAGTTCGAAAATATGAATACAATACTTGGTTAAAATAATCTTAATAATTATATTTGATGTAAATTTAATATAAAAAATTTTATTAATATATATTATTTTGATGATCAAAAAATAAATTAATAAACTATTATTAATAAGATATATATTAATTAAAATATATTTGCAAAACCCAAAATAATTCAAAATCAAAGTAAATTATATTACTAAATAAAATTTTAATTTTTGGAAATTTTGTTTATTTTTATAAGCTTATATTTTTTTTCATAAAAAATAATTTATTTAAATTATATGTCTCACTCATTATTTATTTTGTGATTAATATTTCTATAAAAATAAACAAAAAAATAATTAAAATGAATATATAAAATTATAAAGAATACAAATAAAAATAAGATTTATTTTTTATTATTTAGGTTATACATGTTTATTGGTTTAAGTATTTAGGGGGTTTTGAGGTTTAGGAGTCTAGAGATTTAAATGTTTAGGCATTTAGTGGTTTATAAGTTTTATTTAAATAATAAAATAATAAAAAATTTATTTTTGTGATTTTTTATCATTTTTGAAGGTTATAACCTTTGAAAATATAATAATTTTTAAATTTTTTTCAAATGTAAATTTATATTTAGTTATAATAAACTTAATAATTATAAGACATTTAAATTCAATATAAGTAATTTTATTGTTAGTTATTATAAAATTGATCAAATAATAAATTAATAAACTATTCTTAATAAGATTGATAATAATTAAAATATAATTGCAAAACCTATATATAATGTTTCAAAATCAAAGTAAAATATATTACTAAATAATAATTTTTTATTTTTAAATTTTTACTTCTTTTTATAAGCTTATATTTTTTTTTTGATAAAAATTAAATTATTAAAATTATAGTTGTCTCTCTCATTATTTATTTTGTAATTAATATTTCTATAACAAATAAACTAATAAATAATTAAAATGAATATTTAAAATTATAATGAATACAAATTAAAATGAGATTTATTATTTATTATATGTGGTATACCGGTTTAATGGTTTGATTATTTAGGAGTTTTGTCGTTTAGAAGTTTATCAATTTATGTTTTTAGGTAATTAGTGGTTTATAGGTTTTATTTATATAATAAAATTAAAAAATTTATTTTTTAGATTTTTTCTGATTTTCAGCGGTTATAACCTTTAAAAATAAAATAATAGTTAAAATTTTTGAAATGTGAATACTATCTATACTTATATTAATGAAAGATATAAATTCAATATAAATTCAATATATTAATAAAATAATTTTCTTACTAATTATATATCATATAAATTCAATATAAACAATTTTAATGAAAGATATTATAATAATGAACACAAATTAAATTAATAAACTATTATTGATAATATAAATATTAATTAAAATATATTTTCATAACACAAAATGCTTCAAAATCAAATCAAAATATATTAATATATAATAATATTTGATTTTTAAATTTGTGCTTCTTTTTATAAGCTTATATTTTTTGATTAAAAATAAATTATTTAAATAATATTTGACTCACTCGAAATTTATTTTGTAATTAATTTATCTAAATAATTAAACTATAAATAATTAAAATGAATATTTAAAATTATAATAAATAGAAATAAAAATGAGATTTATTATTTATTAAGTAGTATATAGATGTTAAAATGTTTATGTATTTAGGGGTTTCGAGGTTTATGAGCTTTCTAATTTTAAGTAAGTAAGTATTTAATAGTCTATAGGTTTTATTTAAAAAATAAAAAAATTAAAAATTTATTTTTATTATTTTTTCTCATTTTTTAAGATTATAACCTTTGAAAATATAATAATTTTTAAATTTTTTTTAAAAGTGAAGACAATATTTATTTATAATAATCATAATAATTATATATCATATAAATTCAATATAGACAATTTTATTGATAGATATTCTAATAATTATCAAGAAATAAATTAAAAATATATTATGAATATGATTGATATTACTTAAAATATAATATCAAAACCTAAAATGATTAAAATTCAAAGAAAAATATATTACTAAATAATAATTATTTGTTTTTAAATTTTTATTATTTTTATAAGCTTATCAATTTTTTGATGAAAAATAAATTTTATAAATTATATTTTTAACTCATAATTTATTTTATAATTAATACATATATAAAAATAAAAAACTAAATAATCAAAATGAATTTTTTAAATTATAATGAAAATATATAAAAATGAAATTTATTAAATAATATTTAGGGTATACCGATTTAAAGGATTATCTATATAAGGGTATCAGGATTTTGTAGTTTAGTGATTTAAATGCTTAGGCATTTAGTGGTGTATAGATTTTATTTAAACAATAGAATAACAAAGAAAAAATATTTTTTTTTTATTTTTTCACATTTTCAAAGGTTATAACCTTTGAAAATTTAATAATTTTAAATTTTTTTCAAAAGTGAATACAATATTTAGTTATAATAATCATTATATTTATATATCATATAAATTCAATATAAACCTTTTTATTGATAAATATTCTAATAATGATTAAAAAATTACTTAATAATCTATTATTAATAACATAGATATCAATTAAAATATATTTACAAAACCTAAAATGATTCAAAAGCAAAGCAAAATATATTACAATACAATAATTTTATGTTTTGAAATTTTTTTTTCTTTTAAAATGTTTATCATAAATTATTTTGTAATTAATATTTATTTAAAAATAAACAAATAAATAATTAAAATGAATATTTTAAATTATAATTAAACAAATGAGATTTATTATTTATTATTTAAAGTATACAAGTCTAATTTAAATTAGATCTGTCTTACTAATAATTTATTTTGTATTTAATATTTCTATAAAAATAAACTGAATATTAATTAAATAAAAATTATAATTATACTAAATAAAAATTAAAATGATATATATTATTTATTACTAATGTATACTAGTTTAATAGTTTAAGTATTAAGAGCTTTTGTCTTTTAGGAGTTTAGCGATTTAGGTTTTTAGGCATTTAGTGGTTTATAGGTTTTATTTAATCAATAAAATAACAAAAAAAATTTAGTAATTTTTTATCATTTTCAAAGGTTATAACCTTTGAAAATATAATGATATTTAAAATTTTTTGAAATGTGAATACAATATTTAGTTATAATAATATTAGTAATTATATATGATATAAATTCAATATAAATAATTTTATTGATAGATATTATAATAATGATCAAAAATTAAATTAATAAACTACTAATAATAAGATAGATATTAAATAAAAATTTTTACAAAACCCAAATTGATTCAAAATTAAAGTAAAATATATTACTGGATAATAATTTTAATTTTTAAATTTTTACTTCTTTTATAAGCATATATATTTTTTTTGATTAAAAATAAATTATTTAAATTATATTTGTCGCACTCATAATTTATTTTATAATAAATATTTCTATAAAGATAAACTAATAAATAATTACAATAAATATTTAAAACTATAATAAATTGAAATTAAAATTAGATTTATTAATTATTATGTATTATATAAAAGTTTAATGGTTTATGTATTTAGGTATTACGGGGTTTAGGTGTTTACTGATTTAAATGTGTATGCATTTAGTGGTTTATATGTTTTATTTAAAAAATAAAATAACAAAACATTTATTTTTATTATTTTTTGATATTTTCAAAGGTCATAAACCTTAGAAAATATAATAATTTTTAAATTTTTTTCAAAAGTAAATTTAATATTTAGTTATAATAATCATTATATTTATGTACCGTATAAATTCAACATAAATAATTTTAGTTATAAATATTATAATAATGGTCAAAGAATAAATTAATAATCTATTATTAATAAATAGATATCAATCAAAATATAATTACAAAATATAAAATGATTCATAAGTAAAGCAAAATATATTACTAAATAATAATTTTTTGATTTGAATTTTTTTTTATTTTAAAAAGTTTATTTATATTTTTTTTGATTATAAATAATTTACATAAATTATATTTGTCTAACTCATAATTTATTTTTTAATTAATATTTATATAAAAATAAAAAATTAATAATTAAAATGAATATTTAAAATTATAATGAAAAAAAAATGAGATTTATTATTATTTATTATTTAGGGTATACCGATTTAATTTAAGTTATATCTATCTAACTAATAATTTTTTTGTAATTAATATTGCTATAAAAATAAACAGATAAATAATTAAAATAAATATTTAAAATTATACTGAATAAAAATTAAAATGAGATTTATGATTTATTATTAATGTACACCAGTTTAATGGTTTAAGTAATTTGAGGTTTCGTTGTTTAGGAGTTTAGTGATTTATCTTTTTAGGCATTTAGTGATTTATAGGTTTTATTTAAACAATAAAATAACAAAAAAATTTGTAATTTTTTATCATTTTCAAATGTTATAATCTTTGAAAATTTAATAATATTTAAAATTTTTTGAAATTTGAATACAATATTTAGTTATAATAATTTTAATAATTCTATATCATATACAATAAATATAAACAAATTTATTGATAGATATTATCATAATGATCACAAATTAAATTAATAAACTATTAATAATAAGATAGATATTAATTAAAAAATATTTACAATACCCAAATCGATTCAAAATTAAAGTAAAATATATTAGTTGATAATAATTTTTAAATTTTTAATAATACTTCTTTTATACTTCTTTTAAAAGCATATATTTTTTTTGATTAAAAATAAATTATTTAAATTATATGTATCGCACTCATAATTTATTTTGTTATAAAAATTTTTATAAAAATAAACTAATAAATAATTAAAATGAATATTTAAAATAATAATAAATTGAAATAAAATTTTTTTTATTAATTAATAAGTAGTATATTACGGTTTAATGGTTTATGTATTTAGGCATTACGAGGTTTAGGAGTTTACTAATATAACTGTGTATGCATTTAGTGTTTCATAGGTTTTATTTAAAAAATAAAATAACATAAAATTTATTCTTATTATTTTTTCATATTTCCAAATGATATAACCTTTGAAAATATAATAATTTTTAAATTTTATTCAAGAGTGAATTCAATATTTAGTTATAATAATCATTATATTTATATATCATATAAATTGAATATAAAGAATTTTATTAAAAAATATTCTAATAATTATCAAAAAATAAATTAATAAACAATTATAAATAAGATAGATATCAATTAAAATATAATTACAAAATCAAAAATGATTCAGAAGGAGAACAAAATATATTACTATATAATAAATTTTAATTATAAAAATTTTCATTCTTTTTATAAGTTTATCTTAATTTTTCGATGAAAAATAATTTATATAAATTATATTTATCTAACTCATAATTTATTTTGTAATTAATATATATATAAAAATAAAAAATTAATATTTAAAATGAATATTTAAAATTATAAAGAAAAAAAAATGAGATTTATTTTTTATTATTTAGGGTATACCGGTTTAATTTAAGTTATATCTGTCTCACTAATAATTTATTTTGTAATTAATATTTATATAAAAATAAACTGATAAATAATTAAAATAAAAATTTAAAATTATGCTGAATAACAATTAAAATGAGATATATGATTTACTATTAATGTATACCAGTTTAATGGTTTAAGTATTTTGAGGTTTTTTCGTTTATGAGTTTAGCAATTTATATTTTTAGGCATTTAGTGATTTATAGGTTTTATTTAAACAATAAAATAAGAAAAAAAATTTTAATTTTTTTTCATTTTCAAATGTTATAAGCTTTGAAAATTTAATAATATTTTAAATTTTTTGAAATTTGAATACAATATTTAGTTATAATAATTTTAATAATTCTCTATCATATAAAATAAATATAAACAATTTTATTGATAGATATGATAATAATGATAAAAAATTAAATTAATAAACTATTTATAAAAAGATAGATATTAATTAAAAAATATTTACAAAACCGAAATTAATTCAAAATTAAATTAAAATATATTAGTTGATAATAATTTTAAATTTTTAATAATACTATTTTATAGTTCTTTTAAAAGCATATATATTTTTTTTATTAAAAATAAATTATTTAAATTATATGTGTCGCACTCTTAATTTATTTTATAATAAAAATTTCTATAAAATTAAACAAATAAATAATTAAAAACAATATTTAAAATAATAATAAATTGAAATAAAAATTAAATTTATTAATTATTATGTCTTATATAGCGGTTTAATGGTTTATGTATTTAGGCATTACGAGGTTTAGGAGTTTACTGATATAACTATGTATGCATTAAGTGGTTTATAGGATTTATTTAAAAAATAAAATAACAAAATTTTTATTTTTATTATTTTTTCATATTTCCAAAGGTTATAAACCTTTGTAAAAATAATAATTTTTAATTTTTTTTCAAAAGTGAATTCAATATTTAGTTATAATAATCATTATATTTATATATCATATAAATTCAATATAAACAAATTTATTGATAAATATTCAAATAATGATCGAAAAATAATTAATAATATATAATTAATAAGAAAGATATCAATTAAAAAAAAGATAGATATCAATTAAAATATAATTATAAAACCTAAAATGATTCAGAAGCAAACAAAATATATTACTATATAATAATTTTTTGTTTAGATATTTTTTTCTTTAAAAAAGTTTATCTATAATTTTTTGATGAAAAATAATATATATAAATTATATTTGTCTAACACAAATAATTTTATAATTAATATTTATATATAAATAAACAAATAAATAATTAAAATGAATAATTAAAATTATAATAAAAAGAAATAAGATTTATTATTTTTTATTTAGGGATGCCGGTTTAATTTAAATTAGATCTGTCTAACTAATAATTTATTTTATAATTAATATTTCTATAAAAATAAATTAATAAATAATTAAAATACAATTTTAAAATTATACTGAATAAAAATTAAAATGAGATTTAAGATTTATTATTAATGTATACTAGTTTAATGGTTTTAGTATTTAAACGTTTTGTCGTTAGTACTTTAGCAATTTATGTTTTTAGGCTTTTAGTGGTTTATAGGTTTTATATAAAAAAATAAAATAACAAAAAAAATTTCTGTAATTTGTTGTCATTTTTTTACGTTATAACCTTAGAAAATATAATAATATTTATAATTTTTTGAAATGTGAATACAATATTTAGTTATAATAATATTTATAATTATATATCATATAAATTCAATAGAAACAATTTTATTGATAGATAATATAAATATAATCAAAAATTAAATTAATAAACTATTAATAAAAAGATAGATATTAATTAAAAAATATTTACAAAACCCAAATTGATTCAAAATTAAAGTAAAATATAATACAGGATAATAATTTTTAATTTTTAAATTTTTACTTATTTTATATTTGTATATTTTTTTATTAAAAACAAAATTAATTAAATTATATTTGTCGCACTCATACTTAATTTTGTAATTAATATTTCTATAAAAATAAACTAATAAATAATTTTAATGAATATTTAAAATTATAATAAATAGATATAAAAATTAGATTTATTAATTATTAATTAGTATATAGAAGTTTAATGGTTTATGTATTTAGGCATTATTGGGTTTAGAATTTTAGTGATTTAACTGCATATGCATTTAGTGGTTTATAGTTTTTATTTAAAAAATAAAATAAAAAAAATTATTTTTATTATTTTTTGATATTTTCAAAGGTTATAACCTTTGAAAATATAATAATTTTTAAATTTTTTTAAAAAGTGAATAAATATTTATTTATACTATTCATAATAATTATATATCATATAAATTCAATATAAATAATTTTATTGATAGATATTCTAATAATTATCAAAAAATAAATTAAAAATCTATTAAGAATAACATTGATATTACTTAAAATATAATATCAAAACCTGAAATGATTCAAAAGCAAAGCAAAATATATTACTTAATAAAAATTGTTTGTTTTTAAATTTTTATTCTTTTTATAAGCTTATTTATTTTTTGATGAAATATAATTTTTATAAATTATATTTTCAACTCATAATTTATTTTATAATTAATATATATATATATATATATAGATATAACTAAGGAATCAAAATAAATTTTTTAAATCATAATGAAAACAAATAAAAATGAGATTTATTAATTATTATTTAGGGTATACCGGTTTAAAGGATTATTTATATAGGGGTATCGGAATTTTCTAGTTTAGTGATTTAAGTGTTTAGGCATTTAGTGATGTATAGGTTTTATTTAAACAATGAAATAATAATAAAAAATTTTCTATTATTTTTTCACATTTTCAAAGGTTTTAACCTTTGAAAATATAATAATTTTAAAAATTTTTTCAAAAGTGAATATAATATTTAGTCATAATAATCATTATATTTATATACCATATAAATTCAATATAAACATTTTTATTGATAAATATTTTAATAATGATTAAAAAATAATTTAATATTCTATTATTAATAAGATAGATATCAAGTAAAATATAATTACAAAACCTAAAATGATTCAGAAGAAAAGCAAAATATATTACTATATAATAATTTTTTGTTTTGAAAATTTGTTTTCTTTTAAAAAGTTTATCTATAATTTTTTGATGAAAAATAATTTATATAAATTAGTTTGTCAAGCTCAATTTATTTTGTAGTTAATATTTATATATAAATAATCAAATAAATAATTAAAATGGATATTGAAAATTATAATGAAAAAAAATAAGATTTATTATTTATTATTTAGGGATACTATTTTAATTTAAATTAGATCTATCTCACTAATAATTTATTTTGTAATTAATATTTTAAAAAAACAATCTGATAAATAATTAAAATTAAAATCTAAAATTATATGAATAATATTTAAAATGAGATTTATGATTTATTATTACTGTATACCAGTTTAATAGTTTAAGTATTTAGAGGTTCTTTCATTTAGGATTTTACTGATTTATGTTTTTAGGCTTTTAGTGGTTTATACGTTTTATTTAAAAAAATAAAATATCAAAAATATTTGCTATAATTTTTTATTATTTTCATAGGTTATAACATTTGAAAATATAATTATATTTAAAATTTTTTAAAATGTGAATACAATACTTAGTTATAATAATATTAATAATTATATATTATATATATTTAATAAAAAATTTTATTGATATATATTATAAGAATGATCAAAATTAAATTTATAAACTATTCATATTAAGATAGATATTAATTAAAAAATAATTACAAAACCCAAATTGATTCAAAATTATTGTAAAATATATTTTTGAATAACAATTTTTAAATTTTTACTTCTTTTATAAGCATATATATTTTTTAAATTATATTTGTCGCACTTATAATTTATTTTGTAATAAATATTTCTATAAAAATAAACTAATAAATAATTAAAATGAATATTCAAAATTATAATAAATAGAATTAAAAATTAGATTTATTAATTATTAAGTAGTATATATCAGTTTAATGGTTTATGTATTTTGGCATTATGGGGTTTAGGAGTTTACTGATTTAACTATGCATGCATTTAGTGGTTTATAGGTGTTATTTAAAAACAAAATCAAAAAATTTATTTTTTTTATTTTTTAATATTTTCAAAAGTTATAACCTTTGAAAATATAATAAATTTTAAATTTTTTTCAAAAGTGAATACTATATTTAGTTATAATAATCATTATATTTATATATCAAATAATTTCAATATAAATATTTTTATTGATAAATATTCTAATAATGATCAAAGAATAAATTAATAATCTATTATTAATAAGATAGATATCAATTTAAATATAATTATAAAATTTAAAAAGATTCAGTAATAAAGCAAAATATATTACTATATAATAATTTTTTGTTTTGAATTTTTTTCTTTTAAAAAGTTTATCTATATTTTTTTGATGAAAAATAATAATATAAATTATATTTGTCTAACTCAATTTATTATATAAATAATAATTATATAAAAAAAATGAATAATTAAATAAAATAAATATTTTAAATAATAATGAAAAAAATAAAATTGAGATTTATTATTTATTTTTTAGGGTATACTAGTTTAAAATGATTTTCTATTTAGGGTTTTCGAGATTTAGGAGTTATTGATTTAAGTAATTAGGTATTTAGTGGTTTATAGGATTTATTTAAACAATGAAATAACAAAAAAATTATTTTTGTTATTTTTTCAAATTTTCAAAGGTTATAACATTTGAAAATATAATAATTTTAAAATTTTTTAAAATGTGAATAAAATATTTAGTAATATTAATTATTATAATTTTATATAATATAAACTAATTATAAATAATTTTATTGATAGATATGATATCAATTATCAAAAAATAAATTAATAAACTATTATTAATATGATAGATATAAATTAAAATATAATTACAAAACCTAAAATGATTCAAAATAAAAGTAAAATTTATTACTAAATAATAATTTTTTGTTTTTAAATTTTTACTTCTTTTTATAAGAATATATATATATTTTTAAAAGTAAATTATTAATATTATATTTGTCTGACTAATTATTTATTTTTAAATTAATATTTATATAAAAAATAAACTAATAAATATTAAAAATTATAATGAATACAAATTAAAATGAGATTTAAGATTTATTTTTGCTGTATATATAATTTATTTTTTGATAATCTGTTTGTATAACCAAATATTTTTTCTTTATTAATATTTTCATGTAAGTGTAGGAAACAAAATATTACGAGGCCGGAGATGCAGTAGTAGCACAATAATGGAAGTCTCGCTGACCGGATAGTGGGCCGAAATTGAAGCTGAGCATGACCCATCTAATGATCCGACAAGCTCCGGTTAAATGAACCGAGAGAAATTTTAATATAAAATGTTTTGTAATTTTATTTTTGGGTGGCTGTTTTTGGACTCGTGGAACTGTTCATCGTCTCTCTCTCTTTTCTCTGCGTGATTTATCACGACTATTCTATGTGCTGCATACTGTAAGACATTTCTATTAGTTTAATCTATAACGCATAAGCATTTTCTGGTGGATTTAGCTAGTCATACTGAGCGACTAGCGAACCACGTTATTTTTGGTGTTTATTTCTTATTTTTTGATTCTATCATGGATAATTGCTGAATTGGAAAATATATATATTTCTTTTTTTTTGTTGTTTCTGTGTTTCTGTATCTCAATCTCACTACCGTGGAAGCATAATTGCCCAAAAATTATATATGGAATACCAGTTTAATGGATCAATTATTTAGTGGTTTTGTCATTGAGGAGTTTAGAAATTTATTTATTTAGGTATTTAGTGGTATATAGGTTTTATTTATTTAATAAAAATAAAATTTTTTTTGATTTTATTAGATTATCAAAATTTATAACTCTAAAAATAAAATAATTTTTAAAATCTTTTGAAATGTGAATACCATGTATAATGATATTAATCTTATTAATTATATATCATATAAATTCAATATAAATAATTTTAATGATAGATAATATAATAATGATCAAAATTAAATTAATAAACTATTATTAATAATATAAATATTAATTAAAATATATTTACATAAGCCAACATGATTTAAAATCAAATAAAAATATATTACTAAATAATAATATTTAATTTTTAAATTTTTCCATCTTTTAATAAGCTTATATTTTTTATGATTAAAAATAAGGTTAATGTATTTAAGGGTTTCAGGTTATATGAGCTACTGATTTAAGTAAGTAAACATTTAGTGGTCTATAGGTTTTATTTAAAAAAGAAATAACAAAAAATTTATTTTTTGTATTCTTTCTCATTTTTTAAGATTAATACCTTTGAAAATATAATATTTTTAAAATTTTTTTTAAAAGTGAAAACAATATTTATATATAATAATAATTATTATTATATATCATATAAATTCAATATAAACAATTTTATTCATAAATATTCTAATAATTATCAAAAAATAAATTAAAAATCTATTATGAATAAGATTGATATTACTTAAAATATAATACCAAAACCTTAAATGATTCAAAAGCAAAGCAAAATATATTACTTAATAATAATTATTTGTTTTTAAATTTTTATTCTTTTTATAAGTTATATTTTTAACTCATAATTTATTTTATAATTAATATATATATAAATAACTTAAGAATCAAAATGACTTTTTAAAATTATAATGAAAACAAATAAAAATGAGATTTATTAATTATTATTTAGGGTATATTGGTTTAAATGATATTCTATATAGGGGTATCGGGATTTTGTAGTTTAGTGATTTAAGTGTTTAGGCATTTAGTAATTAATAGGTTTTATTTAAACAATGAAATAACAAAAAAAATATTTTTTTTATTTTTTCACATGTTCAAAGGTTATAACTTTGAAAATATAAAAATTTTAAAACTTATTTCAAAAGTGAATACAATATTTAGTTATAATAATTATTAAATTTATATATCATATAAATTCAATATAAACATTTTTAATGATAAATATTCTAATAATGATCAAAAAATAAATTAATAATCTATTATTAATAAGTTAGAATATCAATTAAAATATAATTACAAAACCTAAAATGATTCAGAAACAAAGCAAAATATGTTACTATATAATATTTTTTTTGTTTTTAAATTTTTTCTTCTTTTATTAAGTTTATCTATATTTTTTTGTTGAAAAATAATTTATATAAATTATATTTGTTTAACTTATAATTTATTTTTTAATTAATATTTATATAAAAATAAACAAATAAATAATTAAAATGAATATTTAAAATTATATTGAATAAAATAAAATAATATTTATTTTTTATTATTTAGGATATACATGTTTAAAAAATTTATCTATTTATGGTTTTTGAGATTTAGAAGTTAGTGATTTAAGTATTTAGGCATTTAATGGTTTATAGGTTTTATTCAAACAATGAAATAACAAAAAATTTATTTTTGATATTTTTTCAAATGTTCAAAGGTTATAACATTTGAAAATATAATAATTTTAAAATCTTTTAAAAATGTTTATACAATATTTAGTAATAATAAATATTATAACTATATATAATTTAAACTAAATATAAACAATTTTATTGATAAATATTATATCAATTATCAAAAAATAAATTAATAAACTATTATTAATATGATAGATATAAATTAAAATATAATTTAAAAAGCTAAAATGATTCAAAATCAAAGTAAATTTATTACTAAATAATAATTTTTTTTTAGTTTTTACATCATTTTATGAGCTTATATGTATTTTTGATGAAAAATATAATATTTAAATTATATTTGTAACACTCATAATTTATTTTGTAATTAATATTTCTATAAATAATTTAAATTATATTTAAGTTTTATGAGATTAAAGGTATAAGTATATAGGGGCTTCAAGGTTTAGGAGTTTAGATATTTATGTATTTAAGCATTTAATGGTTTATAAGTTTTATTTAAACAATGATATTACAAAAAATTTATTTTTGTTGTTTTTTCTCATTTTTGAATGTTTAATTATATTTGTATTACTCATAATTTATTTTTATATCAATGATATAACAAAAAATTTATAAGTATATTTTTGAAGGTTTTATTTAAACAATGATATACAAATACAAAAAATTATATTTGTATCACTCATAATTTTTTCTCATTTTTGAAGTTTTATTAAAATATTTCTCATTTTTTCTCATTTAATGGCATTTAATGTTTTTCTCATTTAATGGTTTATAATTTTATTTAAAATTTATAAGTTTAGATATAACTTTGAAAATAATTAAATTTTTAAATTTCTTTTATATGTGAATACAATATTTAGTTATGATAATATTAATAATTATATATCATGTAAATTCAATATAAACAATTATTTTGAAATATATTATATTAATGATCAAAAAATAAATTAATAAACTATTATTAATAAGATTTATATTATTTTAAATATATTTGCAAAGCATAAATTTATTCAAAATCAAAGTAAAATATATTACAAAATAATACATTCTTTGATGTTTTGCTTCTTTTTATATGTTTATATTTTTTGTTATTAAAAGTAAATTATTTAAATTATATTTGACATCCTCATAAGTAATTTTTAATTTATAATTCTATTAAAATAAACTAATAAATAATTAAAATGAATATTTAAAATTATAATGAATAAAAATAAAATAGAGATTTATTATTTATTATTAAGGATATACTAGTTTAATGGTTTAAGTATTTAGGTGTTTTGGGTTTAGTGATTTAAGTGTTTAGACCTTTAGTGATTTATAGTTTTTATTTAAAGAATAAAAAAAATAAAAAATTTAATTTTTTGATTTTTTTTAATTTTTGAATGTTATAACCTTTGAAATTATAATAATTTTTAATTTTTTTTAAATGTGAATATAATATTCAGTAATAATAATCTTAATAATTATATATATTGTAAACTCAATATAAATAATTTTATTATTAGATATTATAATAATGATAAATAAAAAAATTAATAAACTATTATTAATAACAATGATATAAATTAAAATATAATTGCAAAATCTAAAATGATTAAAAATAAAAATAAAATATATTATTAAATAATAAATTTTTTTTTTTAAAATTTTGCCTCTTTTTATAAGGATATATTTTATTTTGATGAAAAATAAATTATTTAAATTAGATATGTCTCACTAATAATTTATTTTGTAATAAATTTATAAAAATAAACTAATAAATAATAAAAATAAAAATTTAAAATTATACTTAATAAAAATTAAAATGCGATTTAAGAATTATTATTAATGTATAGCAGTTTAATATTTTAAGTATTTAGAGGTTTTGTCGTTCAAGACTTTAGTGTTTTATGTTTTTAGGCATTTAGTGGTTTCTAGGTTTTGTTTAAACAATGAAATAATAAAAAAATTATTTTTGATATTTTTTCACATTTTCAAAGGTGAATACAATATTTAGTAATAATAATCATTATAATTATATATAATATAAACTAAATATAAATGATTTTATTGATAGATATGATATCAATTATCAAAAAATAAATTAATAAGTTATTATTATTATGATGGATATAAATTTAAATATAATTGCAAAACCTAAAATTATTCAAAATCCAAGTAAAATTTATTACTAAATAATAATTTTTGTTTTTTAGTTTTTGCTTCTTTTTATAAGCTTATATATTTTTTTGATGAAAAATAAATTATTTAAATTATATTTGTATCACACATAATTTATTTTGTAATTAATATTTTAATAAATTATTTAAATTATATTTAAGTTTTACGAGTTTAAAGGTTTAAGTATTTAGGGGCTTTTGTGTTTAGGAGTTTAGATCTTTAATTGTTTAGGCATTTAGTTGTTTATAAGTTTTATTTAAACAATGATATAGAAAAAAAATTATTTTTATTTTTTTTTCTAATTTTTGAATATAATAATTATTTATAATAATCTTCATAATTATAATTCATTTAAATTCAATATAAATAATTATATTGCTAGAAATTATAATTATGATCAAAAAATATATAAATAAACTAATATTAATAAAATAGTTATTATTTAAAAAGCATTAGCAAAATCTAAATTTATTCAAATCAAAGTAAACTATATTACTAAATAATAATTTTTTTAATGTTTTGCTTTTTATATAACTTTATATTTTTGTTATTAAAATAAATTATTTAAATTATATTTGTCTAACCATTATTTATTTTGTAATTTATAATTCTATAATAATAAACTACTAAATAATTAAAATGAATAATTAAAATTATAATGAATACGAATAAAATTGAGATTTATTATTTATTATTCAGGATATACCAATTTTATGGTTTAAGTATTTAGGTGTTTTGTGGTTCAGGAGTTTAGTGATTTAATTGTTTAGACCTTTAGTGATTTAATTTTTTTTAAATGTGAATATAATATTTAGTTATAATAATCTTAATAATTATATATAATGTAAACTTAATATAAATAATTTTATTGATAGATATTATAATAATTATCAATAAATAAATTAATAAGCTTGTATTTATAAGAATGATATAAAATAAAATATAATTGTAAAATCTAAAATGATTCAAAATCAAAATAAGATATATTATTATATAATAATTTTTATTTTTAAAATTTTGTCTCTTTTTATGAGCATTTTTTTTGATGAAAAATAAATTATTTAAATTATATATGTCGCACTAATAATTTATTTTGTAATTAATATTTCTATAAAAATAAACTCATTAATAATTAAAATGTATATTAAAAATTATAATGAATACTAATAAAACTGAGATTTATGATTTATTATTTAGACTATACTAATTTAATGTTTTAAGTATTTATGGGCTTCGGGGGTTAGGAGTTTAGTCATTTTAGTATTTAGTCACTTAGTGGTTTATAGGTTTTATATAAAAAATAAAATAACAAAACAATTATTTTTGTTATTTTTTCTAATTTTTGAAGGTTATAACCTTTGAAAATATAATAATTTTTAAATTTTATTTTTGAAAAGAGAATACAATATGAAGTCATAATAATTATAATAATTATATATCATCTAAATTCTATATAAACTATTTTATTGATATTTATTATAATAATGATTATAAAAAAGTAAGAACAAATTATTAATAAGATAAATATTGTTTAAAATATATTTGCATAACCTAAAATGACTCAAAATCAAACTGAAATATTTAACTAAAAATTATTTTAAATTTTTAAATTTTTGTATCCATTTATAAGCCAATATATTTTTTGATGAAAAATAAATTATTTTAATTATATTTGACTCACTAATAATTTATTTTTTAATTTATATTTCTATAAAATTAAACTAATAAATAATTAAAATGTATATTTAAAATTATAATGAATACTAATAAAAATGAGATTTATGATTTATTATTTAGGGCATAACTATTTAATTATTTAAGTTTTTTGTAGTTTTGGGTTAAAGAGTTTATTGATTTATATGTTTACACATTTTCGTGTTTATAGGTTTTATTTAATCAATAAAATAACAAAACATTTATTTTTATGAATTTTCGTTATTTTCAAAGGTTATGACTTTTATATATATAATAATTTTTTAATAGTTCTAAAATATGAATACAATACTTAGTTAAAATAATCCTAATAATTATATTTGTTGTAGATTCAATATTAAAAAATGTATTAATATATATATTAAAAATGATAAAAAAATAAATTAATAAACTATTATTAATAAGATAGATATTATTTAAAATATATTTGCAGAACCCAAAATAATTCAAAATCAAAGTAAATTATATTACTAAATAAAATTTTAAATTTTTGAAATTTTGATTATTTTTATAAGCTTATTTTTTTTTCATAAAAAATATATTTATATAAATTATATCTGTCTCACTCTTTATTTATTTTGTAATTAAAATTTCTTTAAAAATAAACTAAAAAATAATTAAAATGAATATTTAAAATTATAGTGAATACAAAAAAATGAGATTAATTATTTATTATTTATTATTTAGGTTATATAGGTTTAATGGTTTAAGTATTTAGGGGGTTTTGGGGTTTAGGAGTCTAGAGATTTAAATGTTTAGGCATTTAGTGGTTTATAAGTTTTATTTAAATGATAAAATAATATAAAATTATTTTTGTGTTTTTTTATCATTTTTGAAGGTTATAACCTTTGAAAATATAATAATTTTTAAACTTTTTTCAAATGTAAATTTATATTTAGTTATAATAAACTTAATAATTATAAGACATTTAAATTCAATATAAGTAATTTTATTGTAAGATATTATAAAATTGATCAAATAATAAATTAATAAACTATTCTTAATAAGATTGATAGCAATTAAAATATAATTGCAAAACCTATATATAATGTTTCAAAATCAAAGTAAAATTATTACTAAATAATAATTTTTTGTTTTTAAATTTTTGCTTCTTTTTATAATCTTATATTTTTTTTTGATAAAAATTAAATTATTAAAATTATAGTTGTCTTTCTCATTATTTATTTTGTAATTAATATTTGTATAACAATTAAACTAATAGATAATTAAAATGAATATTTAAAATTATAATGAATACAAATTAAAATGAGATTTATGATTTATTATATATGGTATACCGGTTTAATGGTTTGATTATTTAAAAGTTTTGTCGTTTAGGAGTGTAGCAATTTATCTTTTTTAGGCATTTAGTGGTTATATGTTTTATATATATATTAAAAATATAAAAAAAAATTTTAGATTTTTTTCTAATTTTAAAATGTTATAACCTTTAAAAATAAAATAATTTTTAAAATTTTTTGAAATGTGAATACTATGTATAATTATATTAATCTTACTAATTATATATCATATAAATTCAATATAAACAATTTTAAGGATATATATTATAATAATGATCAAAAATTAAATTAATAAACTATTATTAATAATATAAATATTAATTAAAATATATTTAAATAACACAAAATGATTCAAAATCAAATCAAAATATATTACTAAATAATAATATTTAATTTTTAAATTTGTCCTTTTTATAATCTTATATTTTTTTTTGATTAAAAATAATTTATTTAAATAATATTTGTTTCTCTCGAAAATTATTTTGTAATTAATTTTTCTAAAAAATTAAACTATAAATAATTAAAATGAATATTTAAAATTATAATAAATATAAATAAAAATGAGATTTATTATTTATTAAGTAGTATATAGCTATTTAAACGTTTATGTATTTAGTGGTTTCGGGATTTCTGAGCTTACTTATTTAAGTAAGTAAGAATTTAATGATCTATAGGTTTTATTTAAAAATGAAATAACAAAAAATTTATTTTTATTATTTCTTCTCATTTTTTAAGGTTATAACATTTGAAAATATAATAATTTTTAAATTTTTTTCAAAAGTAAATACAATATTTAGTTATAATAATCATTATATTTATATATCATATAAATTCAATATACCCTATTTTATTGATATATATTCTAATAATGATCAAAAAATAATTAAATAATCTATTATTAATAAGATAGATATCAATTAAAATATAATTACAAAACCTAAAATAATTCAAAAGCAAAGCAAAATATATTATAATATAATAATTTTTTGTTTTAAATTTTTTTTTATTTTAAAAAGTTTATCTATATTTTTTGATTAAAAATAATTTATATAAATTATATTTATCTAACTAATAATTTATTTTGTAATTAAGATTTATATAAAAATAAACAAATACATAATTAAAATTAATATTTAAAATTATAATGAAAAAAATCAGATTTTTTAATAATTATTTAGGGTATACCAGTTTAATTTTAATTATATCTGTCTCACAAAAAATTTATTTTGTAATTAATATTTGTATAATAATAAACTGATAAATAATTAAAATAAAAATTTTAAATTATACTGAATAAAAATTAAAATGAGATTTATGATTTATTATTAATGTATACCAATTTAATGGTTTAAGTATTTAGATGTTTTGTCATTTGAAAATTTAGCGATTTATGTTTTTAGGCTTTAATTGATTTATAGGTTTTATTTAAACAATAAAATAATAAAAAAAATATTATCATTTTTTCTGATTTTCTTAGGTTATAACCTTTGAAAATATAATAATATTTAAAATTTTTTTAAATGTAAATATAATATTTAGTTATATTAATATTAATAATTATATATCATATAAATTCAATATAAATAATTTTATTTATAGATATTATAATAATGATCAAAAATCAAATTAATAAACTATTAATAAAAAGATAGAAATTAATTAAAAAATATTTACAAAACCCAAATTGATTCAAAATTAAATAAAAATATATTACCGGATAATAATTTTAAATTTTTAAATTTTTATTTCTTTTATATGCGTATATATATTATTTCATTAAAAATAAATTATTAAAATTATATTTGTCGCACACATAATTTATTTTGTAATAAATATTTATATAAAAATAAACTAATAAATAATTAAAATGAATATTTAAAATTATAATAAATAAAAATAAAAATTAGATTTATTTTTTATTATGTATTATATATAGGTTTAATGGTTACTGTATTTAGGCATTATGGGGTCTAGGAGTTTACTTATTTAACTGTGTATGCATTTAGTAGTTTATAGGTTTTATTTAAAAAATAAAAAAACAAAAAATTTTATTTTATTATTTTTTGATATTTTCAAAGGTTATAAGCTCAAAAAATATAATAATTTTTAAATTTTTTTCAAAAGTGAGTTCAATATTTAGTTATAATATTCATTATATTTATATATCATATAAATTCAATATAAAGTATTATATATATAAATATTCTAATAATGATCAAAAAAAATTAATAATCTATTATTAATAAGATAAATATCAATTATAATATATTTACAAAACCTAAAATGATTAAGAAGCAAAGCAAAATATATTACTATATAATAATTTTTTGTTTTGAAATTTTTTTTTCTTTTAAAAATTTTATCTATATTATTTTGATGAAAAATAATTTATATAAATTATATTTGCGTAACTCATAATTTATTTTAAAAATTAATATTTATATAAAAATAAACAAATAAATAATTAAATTTGAATATTTAAAATTAAAATGAAAAAAAAAATTAGATTTATTCTTTATTATTTAGGATATACCGATTTAATTTAAATTAGATCAGTCTCACTAATAATTTATTTTGTAATTAATATTTCTATAAAAATAAACTGATAAATATTTAAAATTAAAATTAAAATTATACTAATAATTAGAATAATTTATTTTGTTCTTCTCTCAACTCTAGAATGATTGCTAAAGCTCTAACCAAAATAATAGGACTTTTACTTTGTCTCTATTATGTCTCATTATATTTGATGTTGAATCACTGGGCTATCAAAGGTAATTTGACTCATGTACGCTAATAGACTAAACCAAAGTTGTACCCCTATGTGTTGAAATAGCTAGTTGTTGAGGATGCTATTTATATTGATTATTGTAATTTCTTCTAAAATATATCTCATGCACATACTCAAAGAAATTTTTTTAAAACATAGTTCACCTCTAAAAAAATAACCACCTTGTAGCCTATTAGAACAAACCAGCCCCAGTGTGGTTTTAGCAGGGCAGGAAGTATGGGCTCTCTTTCAATCAAGAATCAAAAAATTTATTTTATTGGCATGTCTAAGCCTTTTTTTATATCCTCATGGATATGAAAAGTATCATTTCTTTCTTTTTATATTAAATGAATTATGTATACAAGCTCACAATACCCAAAAATGTGTAAATGAATCATATTCAAATGTATAAAAGGTTTTAATCTTTGCTCAAAATATTAGTCCTGCATATTGACACTTGAGGTCACAAATCAAAGTAAAAGGCCACAGTGATATTTCAAATCCTAAGAATTTTAGCTATAGAAAGTTATAAAGAGTAGAACTCGAGCTTTAACTATTTCTAGGATTATGACTTTTACTCTTGAGGAATGTCCAAAGTTACAATCATTCCTAGTGCAATGACTTTGCAATATAAAGATAAAATGCACAAGCTATGGTCATATCCAATATTGTGACCCAGTATTATAGTGATTAAATATGTATTCATGATCATTCTTAGTGCCATAACAATATGTTCAACGGAGAGACACAAGTTATGGCATATTCTCATCGATATGATTTTGTGTTCTAGAGACAAAATATACAATCATGACCATTGCTAATGCTACAATTATCTAAACAAGAAAGAGACTGAATCCATAACTCATCCCTTGAGTCATGACTTTGTGTTACATATACAAAAAGATAAATCTGTGTTATTCCTAGAAGTTGTGAATTTCAATTTAAATTTAACACTTAGTCATTTGATTATAAAAGTGCAAAACATGAGATTTAGGATTTAGGGTTCATGGAGTAGGCTTATAGTTTATTGTTTAAGGTTTAGTATTTTAAGTTTAGGGTTTATGGTTTTTTTTTGTTTTTTTTTTTTGGAAAATACAAACTTTATTTATCATTTAGGCATACAACTTACAAGAGACTTAAAAGCTTACTAATTTAGGCCAGCCGACCAAATATGCACCTTAATGATTCTATGCATAAAATACATAAAAAAACATAATGCCTAATAATTCCAAGCGTACGAATACAACTAAAATCACATGACATTCCCGGACATCAGAGTTGGCATTGAGTCCTTATGAGCACTACGTCCTTTCCATTCGTATTTGTCCAAACCTTTTCGAGGAACCTGAATGATGCACCATATTAAAACTATGCAAATATAAGATTGTGCATGTGTGTGACATGCAACATCAAGCATTTGCCTATGTCATTGCTATGCAATGGAATACGTGCAAAACTGAATACCCATAAATCCACAAGTCCATATCTATGGCACTTTTTCAATTCATTCTCACCTCTGAATTCCACATTCTTTTGCTCCAATGATCTTCAAAAGAGTATCTCTTGGGTTAGAATGTTTCCTCCTCGAGATCCAAGAAGTTGCTGTATGTTGCACCGACAAAATATCAAAAAATATGCATTCATCGGTGTGCATGTGCGATTAGGTCCATCTCATAGTCTAATTATCTATGCGTACAACCAAGCTAGTATACAAGTAAAATTACAAAATGCTTTAAAGATGGGTCTTCTGCTCCCGGGAGTGTAGCATCGCCTGATGTGTATTTACAAAATGCATTAGGGGGCCCCACTTTGAGATACTCATGGGTCTAGTTGCCCTCATTGCATGATACATAGAGAATAGACAAGATTGTGTGTGTGAGTATGTCATGATCAGTCTCTACAAGTACATGGTGCATACAAAGTCCAAAATAAAAATATGACTACAAACATAAACTACAAGTTTGAATCTTTCGCTCCCGTGTGGCTGGTCTGGACTCCATTGCTTACTGGCCTTGCTTGGTGATTCTTCAAATTTTACCGGCACTCCAATTAATCATGGATTACCCACTACTCCTATTGGGCAATGGTTGGGTCGCCCTCTATGCTGCCTGATAATGCTAGTGGGACCCACTCCTAGTTACTCCTGGGTTTACTCCCGACCACGTTGCTCGGTCTCTTCCGTTTTCTTAATGTTATCATCCCGGCTTCCTAGTGGGGACTTCTACAAGCTGGTGGCCCATACTTCTGGATGCTTCCAAGACTTACTGGCCCCTCTAAATGCTATGCCAAAATGGACTAGAATATGTGCACGTGTGTACTATGGTCCGTCGCTATGTGTGAGTGGTGTAGCAGTATCAGGGTTTAGGAGTTTAGTAATTTAAGTATTAAGGTATTTTGTGGTTTATCAGTTTTATTTATATAATTAAATAACAAAAAAAATTATGTTTATGATTTTTTCTCATTTTCAAAGTTATAACCATTGAAAATATTATAATTTTTAATTTTTATTCAAATGTTAATACAATATTTTATTATAATAATCATAAAAATCAAATATTATGTAAATTTAATAAAAATAATTTTATTGATCGATATTATAATACTGATTTAATATAGATTAATAAACTATTATTAATAAGATAGATATTAATTAAAATATATTTGCAAAACCTAAAACGATTCAAAATCAAAGTAAAATAATTTACTAAATAATAATTTTTTATTTTTAAATTTGTGATTCTTTTTATAAGCTTATAAATTTTTTTGATGAAGATAAATTATTTAAATTATATTTGTCTCATTGATATTTTTATTTTGCAATTAATATTTCTATAAAAATAAACAAATAAATAAATAAAATGAATATTAAAATTATAAAGAATACAAATAAAAATGATATATATGATTAATTATTTAGGGTACACCGGTTTAATGGTTTTAGCATTTAGGAGTTTAGGAATTTTTTGATTTAAGTGTTTAGGCATTTAGTAGTTTATATGTTTTTTTTAAAAATGAAATAACAATAAAATTATTTTTCAAATTTTTTATCCATTTTGAAGGGTATAACCGTTATAAATATAATAATTTTTAAATATTTTTCAAATGTGAATACAATATTTAGTTATAATAAACTTAATAATTATATATCATCTAAGTTAAAAATAAACAATTTTATTGATAGATATTAATAAACTAAATATAATAATAAATATAATATTGATCAAAAAATAAATTAATAAACTATTATTTATTGATAGATATTTATATATTATTTATAAATACTTAAACCTTTAAAATGAGATTTATGAATTATTATTAATGTTTACCAGTTTAATGGTTTAAGTATTTAGATGTTTTGTCGTTTCAAAGTTTAGCGATTTATGTTTTTAGGCATTTAGTGGTCTATACGTTTTATTTAAAAAAATAAAATAACGAAAAAAAATTGTATACTTTTTTATCATTTTCTTAGGTTATAACATTTTAAAATATAATAATATTTAAATTTTTTTGAAATTTTAATACAATATTTTGTTATAATAATATTAATAATTATATATAGTATAAATTTAATATAAATACTTTTATTGATAGGTATTATAATAATGATCTAAAATTAAATTTATAAACTATTAATATTAAGATAGATATTAATTAAAAAATAATTACCAAACCTTAATTGATTCAAAATTAAAGTAAGTAATATTACTTGATAATAATTTTTAATTTTTAAATTTGTACTTCATTTATAAGCGTATATTTTTATTAGATAAATAATATATTATTTAAATTATATTTGTCCCATTCATAATTTATTTTGTAATAAATATTTCTAAATAACTACACTAATAAATAATTCAATTGAATATTTAAAAATATCATAAATAGCAATAAAAAATAGATTTTTTAATTATTAAGTAGTATTTAGCTGTTTAATGGTTTATGTATTTAAGCATTACGGGGTTTAGGAGTTTATTGATTTAACTTTATATGCATTAAGTAGGGTTGCTCACAAGACTCAGAGATTCATGACTTGACCTGAAGTCTTGTCCCTAAAGAATCGGGACTGTGAAAAGTCTATTGACTTTGACTTTTCCCGTCCCATTCAGTCACGTATTATTTCTTTAGCGACGGTTCCGGATATTAAGAAACATCCATCCCGAGAACCGTCCCATCCTAAAAAATGGATACTAGAACTAGGAATATATATATATATATATATAACATGAAGATGTCACCAATTCCGCTACTGCACATCCTATTCCGACGCACCTATTGCTGTTCTGATGAGTTCCAAGCCACCTCATGCCATTTCAGCCGTGTTCATTTAGGTCTAGCCCTTGTCCATCGCACTTCTGGTTGCCTCCACCATGTCTCAAATGCCACCAGCCTTTTAGTTTATTTTTCTGATGAGAATTGAGTGATTAATTATTATTATTATGTGTCTCAGTCAATTTTGTTGAGTATTGGTTGTGGTGTTGTGGTTAGGCTGATGGGTGGGCTTAATGTGTTACAGTCTGTTTTGTAGAGCTTGCTTGTTTGAAATATTTATATGTATTTATGCTTAACATATCATATTAATTAATGGAAATGAAGATGGCAGAATCCAGTGGTAAACAAAAAATACAATAAATTGAAGATGATCACATCTCAAATGATCAAAGTATCGGAAAATCCAATCATCATCCTTTCACGAACCTTCCTATTATTACTGCACGTTCTTCAATTCCAATTGTGAAAGAAAGTCAAGGTACATCTGAACCTCAAGCTCATAAAAAGTATAAGTCTGCTATTTGGGAATCTTATGAGATATTAGTTGATTCAGAGATAAATGAAACTTGTAGGACATCTTGTATATGGTGTAGGAAAGAATATTTGGCAAAAAGTGATCAAGGTACTTCGGGTTTATGGATATACATGAGAGAGACTTGTAAGAAATTTCCGCACAAAAAAGAATTAATAGAAGCTCACAAAGGTAAAGACAAGTCACAATCTTTGTTGAGTTTCACTAAAGCTACTAGTTCAAAGAATAACAAATTAACTTGTTGGCAATTTCATCAACAACTAGTTAGAAAGGCTTTGGTGAAAATGATCATAAAAGATGAATTGCCTTTTTATTTTGTTGAGAGGGATGAGTTTAAAAAGTTTTGTGAAGTTACTGTGCCTCAATTTAAAATTCCATCTAGGCACTCTATATTGAGGGATTGTTTTTCTTTGTTTGTGAAAAAAAACAAGAAATTATTTGATAGCATATCATCTCATTGTTGAAGAGTTTCATTGACTACCAACACTTGGAGTAGCTATCAAAATTTGTCTTATATATGTTTGACATTTCATTTATTGATTCTCAATGGAATATGCATAAAAGGCTTTTGGACTTTTGTATAATTAAAAGTCATTCTAGAGTTAATATTAGAAATGCTATTGAGTTTTGCATGAATGAATGGGGTTTGTGAAAGTTGATGTGCATTGCTGTTGACAATGCATCAAATAATGATGTTGTAGTTGAACAATTGAAAAAAAGACTTGTGAAGAAAAGTGTTGTACCTTTGAGAGGCGAGCATTTTCATATGAAATGTTGTGCTCATATCCATAACTTAAATGTCAGAGATGGCATTGCTGTAGTTGAGGGTGTTATTCAAAAAATTAGAGGTGTGGTGAAATATGTGAGGAGCAGTCCTAAAAGATTATATATGTTTAAGGTAAGTGTTGAAGAAGCAAACTTGACATATGGATCTTCATTGCAATTAGATTTTCCTACAAGATGGAATTCAACTTATTAGATGCTAGAAACTGATATAAAATATCAAAAAGAATTTTAATAAGTTGGAGGACAAAGACAAAAGGTTTTTGAAGGTGTTTGGTTCAAACGTTCCAAATTAGAGAGACTAAACAAATGCCAAAATTTTGGCTCGTTTCTTGAAAAATTTTTATGAGGTAACTTGTAAATTTTCTAGCTCATAATATTCTACCTCTAGTGTTTATTTTTTGATATTATTCGAATTTTGAAAAAAATTGAGCTTTGTGAAAATAGTAGAGATACAATGGTGTCTAAAATGGGTATGAAAATGAGGCATAAATTCAACAAATATTGGGGTTCTCTTCAGTCAACAAATATTATGCTTTTTGTAGCAATAGTGTTGGATCCTAGATATAAGCTCAAATATCTCAAGGTTAAGTACACTTAGCATTATGGAGAGGAATTTAATAAAAATTTAGTGAAAAAGGTTATAAATGCTTAAAATGAGATGATGGATGATTATAAAGATTTAAATGAATATGAATCAAAAGAAGATGATTTCTCTTCAACTGTGTTTAAGAAAAATGATTATTTCTTTGATTGTAGTGATACTTATGTTGATGATTTTTTTAGTTGAATTGGAGAAAGAACAAGAAGTTGTAGCTTTGGAAGAGTTGGATAGGTACTTGGAGGACAAACTTGAAAAAAATAAAATTTATTTTTATCTTCTAAACTAGTGGAAGTTAAATGAGGTTAGGTATCCTTATTTGGAAAATGTAGCAAGGTATGTATTGGCTATCCAAGCATCTACTATGGCCTACGAATCTACATTTAATACTGGGGGAAGAAGTTTTGATAAATTTAGGTGTTCTTAAACACCTATTAGAGTTGAAGTTCTCATATGTCTACAAGATTGGTTGAGAAGCTCAAACAAACCTATTGAAATTGAAGAATTAGTTCAAGACCTTGATGATAATGAATCAGGTTAGTATACAAATCTTGTAAATTTTAATTTCACTTTTACTTATTTTATTCATTCAATTTAATAAAAATATGGTTCAATTACAATTTTCAGAGGGGTCACAAGATCCAAATATACTTCCAACTATAGTTGGCCAACTAAATTTGGAATAGGTGTATTAAATTTTATATGGTAATATTTTGTTTATTTATTACTCTTTCATCTTAGAAATTTATGTCTACATGATTAACATGTTTTCATCTTTGGTTGTCCTACTAGAGTGGAGGAAGAAAATGGAGGAGTTGTAGAAGAGATAATTAATTGGGTTTGGATTTTTGTTGTTGTTCCGGGACTGACCTTTGAAATGATTATTATCATGGTTGTTATTAGTTGTATTTTTTTTTGTTATATTAAGCTGCCTAATTTTAGCAATTACTTAAGTAGTAATTACTGCTACCAATGTTTGTGGTCATCTTTAGATATTCCTTAATATTTTAAGTAATTGTTTAAAAAATGTAGTATTGCTATTATGGTTAACTTTCACTCGGCTGAACAAAGCCAACTTGTGAAAAAACAAAGAACCAAATTAAGCACACAACTCGGTCCCGTTCTATTTAACATTTCTATCCTTTTCTGCACATCAATGCTTTTGACATGGTAATGGAACTCATTTGTGGTATTCGGCCTATTTGACAAAAGAAAATTGGCCCAATTTGAGTTTGAAAGATACATAACTAAGGAATGATAAATGGTGCAACAAAAGGTTTTGACATGAACTAACTTGGCTGGTTTGAAGAAAATAAATTGAAAAAAATGTCCGAACTCCGTTCCATCCCGGAACCATTTTGTCCTGCCCAAAATCACCGATCTCCGTACCGTCCCATCTCGATATTTTCAACCTATGGGACGGGTATGGATCTTCAAAAAAAAATTTCTTAACTATGGGAAGAGACTGGAGATTTGTAATCCATATCCCATCCCGTCCCAGGAGTACCCCTAGCATTTAGGGGTTTATAGGTTTTATTTAAAAAATAAAATTACAAAAAATTTATTTTTATTATTTTTTGATATTTTCAAAGGTTATAACCTTTGAAAATATAATAATTTTTATATTTTTTTAAAATATGAATACAATATTTAGTTATACTAATCATTATAATTATATATTATATAAATTCAATATAAATAATTTTATTGATAAATATTCTAATAATAATCAAAAAATAAATTAATAATCCATTAATAATAAGATAGATATTAATTAAAATATAATTACAAAAATTTAAATGATTCAGAAGCAAAGAAAAATATATTATTATATTATAATTTTTTGTTTATGATTTTTTTTTCTTTTAAAAAGTTAATCTATATTTTTTTGATAAAACATAATTTATATAAATTATATTTGTCTAACTCATAATTTATTTTGTAATTAATATTTATATATAAATAAACAATTAAATAATTAAAATGAATATATAAAATTATAATTAAAAAAATGATATTTATTATTTATTATTTTGGGATACTGGTCTAATTTAAATTAGATCCATCTCATTAATAATTTATTTTGTAATTAATATTTCTATAAAAATAAACTAATAAATAATTAAAATATAAATTTAAAATTATACTAGATAAAAATTAAAATGAGATCTAAGATTTATTATTAATGTATACCAGTTTAATAGTTTAAGTATTTAAAGGTTTTGTCGTTAGAAGTTTAGCGATTTATGTTTTTAGTATTTTAGTGGTTTATAGGTTTTATATAAAAAAATAAAATAACAAAAAAAATTTCTATAATTTGTTATCATTTTCATAGGTTATAACCTTTGAAAATATAATAATATTTACAATTTTTTGAAATGTGAATACAATATTTAGTTATAATAATATTAATAATTATATATCATATAAATTCAATATAAACAATTTTATTGATAAACAATATAATAATGATTAAAAATTAAATTAATAAACATTTAATAATAACTAGATATTAATTAAATAATATTTACAAAACCCAAATTGATTCAAACTTAAAGTAAAATATATTATTGGATACTAATTTTTAATTTTTAAATTTTTACTTCTATTAGAACTGTATAATTTTTTTTATTAAAAATAAATTAATTAAATTATATTTGTCGCACTGAACTTTATTTTGAAATAAATATTTCAATATAAATAAACTAATAAATAATTAAAAAGAATATTTAAAATTATAAGAAATAGAAATAAAAATTAGATCTATTAATTATTAAGTAGTATATAGCAGATTAATGATTTATGTATTTAGCCATTACGGGGTTTAGGAGTTTACTGATTTAACTGTGTATGCATTTAGTGGTTTTTAGGTTTTATTTAAGAAAAAAAATAAAAAAAAATTATTTTTTTTATTTTTTGATATTTTCAAAGTTATAACCTTTGAAAATATAATAATTTTTAATTTTTTTTCAAATGTGAATAAATATTTATTTATAATAATCATAATAATTATATATCATATAAATTCAAGATAAACAATATTATTGATCGATATTCTAATAATTATCAATAAATAAATTAAAAATCTATTATGAATAAGATTGATATTACTTAAAATATAATATCAAAACCTAAAATGATTCAAAAGTAATGCATAATATATTACTTAATAATAATTATTTGTTTTTAAATTTTTATGATTTTTATAAGCTTATCTATTTTTTGGTGAAAAATAATTTTTATAAATTATATTTTTAAATCATAATTTATTATATAATTAATATATATATATAAATAAAAAACTAAACAATCAAAATGAATTTTTTAAATTTAAGTGAAAACAAATAAAAATGAGATTTATTAATAATTATTAATGGAATACCAATTAAAACTATTATCTATATAAGGGTATCGGGATTTTGTAGTTTAGTGATTTAAGTGTTTAAGCATTTAGTGATTTATAGGTTTTATTTAAACAATGAAATAATTAAAAAAAATATTATTTTTTGTTTTTTCACATATTCAAAGGTTATAATCTTTGAAAATATAATAATTTTAAAATTATTTTCAAAATGAATACAATATTTAGTTATAATAATTATTAAATCTATATATTATATAAATTAAATATAAATTTTTGTATTGATAAATATTCTAATAATGATCAAAAAATAAATTAATAATTTATTATTAATAAGTTAGATATCAATTAAAATATAATTACAAAACCTAAAATAATTCAGAAACAAAGGAAAATATATTACTATATAATAATTTTTTGTTTTAAATTTTTTTATTCTTTTAATAAGTATATCTATATTTTTTTGTTGAAAAATAATTTATATAAATTATATTTTTCTAACTTATAATTTATTTTGTATTTAATATTTATATAAAAATAAACAAATAAATAATTAAAATAAATATATAAAATTATAATGAAAAAAATAAAAATGAGATTTATTATTTATTATTTAGGATATACCTGTTTAAAAAATTTATCTATTTTTGTTTTCGAGATTTAGATATTAATGATTTAATTATTTAGGTATTTAATGGTTTATAGCTATAATTGAAACAATGAAATAACAAAAAATTTATTTTTGATATTTTTCCAAATTTTCAAATGTCATAACATTTCAAAATATAATAATTTTGAAATTTTTTAAAAATGTGAATATAATATTTAGTAATAATATTTATGATAACTATATATAATATAAAATAAATATAAAAAATTTTATTGATAAATATTATATCAATTATCAAAAAATAAATTATTATACTTTTATTAATATGATAGATATAAATTAAAATATAATTAATAATTATAAAATGATTCAAAATCAAAGTAAAATTTATTACTAAATAATTTTTTTTTTGTATTTTGCATCATTTTTAAGGCTTATATATTTTTTTGATGAAAAATATATTATTTAAATTATATTTGTCACTCATAATTTATTTTGTAATTAATATTTCTATAAATTATTTTAATTATATTTAAGATTTACGAGTTAAAAGGTTTAGGTATTTAGGGGCTTCGGGGATTAGGAGTTTAGAGATTATTTTATTTAGGCATTTAATAGTTTATAAGTTTTATTTAAATAATGATATACCAACAAATTTATTTTTGTTATTTTTTCTCAATTTTGAAGGTTATAACCATTAAAAATAAACAATTTTTAAATTTTTTTTATATGTGAATACTATATTTAGTTATGATAATCTTAAGAATTATATATAATGTTAATTCAATATAAATAATTATATTGATAGATACATATTAATGATAAAAAAATAAATTAATAAACTATTATTAATTTGATATATATTTTATAAAATATATTTGCAAAACGTAAATTTATTCAAAATCAAAGTAAAATATAATACTAAATAATAATTTTTTTGATGTTTTGCTTCTTTTTATAAGTTTATATTTTTTGTTATTAAATGTAAATTATTTAAATTATATTTGTCTTACATATAATTTATTTTTAATTTATAATTCTATAAAAATAAATTTAAAAAACATTAAAATGAATATTTAAAATTATAATGAATTCAAATAAAATTGAGATTTTTTATTTATTATTCAGGATATACTAGTTTAATGGTTTAAGTATTTAGGTGTTTTGGGGTTTAGTGATTTAAGTGTTTAAGACTTTAGTGATGTATAGTTTTTATTTAAAGAATGAAAAAATAAAAATTAAATTTTTTGATTTTTTTTATAATTTTTGAAGGTTATACCCTTTGAAAATATAATAATTTTTAATTTTTTTAAATGTTAATATAATATTTAGTTATAATATTATTAATAATTATATATAATGTAAACTAAATATAAATAATTTTATTAATAGATATTATAATAATGATCAATAAAAAATTAATAAACTATTATTAATAAGAATGATATAAAATATAATATAATTGCAAAAACTAAAATGATTCAAAAAAAATATATTACAAAAAAATAAATTTTTGTTTTTAAAATTTTGCCTCTTTTTATAAGCATATATATTTTTTTATAAAAAATAAATTTTTTTAAAATAGATCTATCTCACTAATAATATATTTTGTAATTAATATTTCTATAATAATAAACTGATAAATAATTAAAATGAAAATTTAAAAGTATACTTAATAAAAATTAAAATGAGATTTATGATTTATTATTACTGTATACCAATTTAATAGTTTAAGTATTTAAAAAATTTTGTCGTTTAGGTGTTAAGCAATTTATATTTTTAGGCAGTTAGTGGTTTATATGTTTTATTTAAACAATAAAATAACAAAAAAAATTTGTAATTTTTTGTCATTTTCATAGATTATAACCTTTGAAAATATAATAATATTTAACATTTTTTTGAAATGTGAATACAATATTTAGTTATAATAATTTTAATAATTATATATCATATAAATTCAATATAAACAATTTTATTGATAGATATTATAATAATGATCAAAAATTAAATTAATAAACTTTTAATAATAAGATTAATATTAATAAAAAATATTTACAAAAACCAAATTGATTCAAAATTAAAGTAAAATATATTACTGAATAATAATTTTTAATTTTAAAATTTTTAAATTTTTACTTCTTTTATAAGCGTATATATATTTTTTGATTAAAATTAAATTATTTAAATTATATTTGTCACACTCATAATTTATTTTGTAATAAATATTTCTATAAAAATAAACTCATAAATAATTAAAATGAATATTAAAATAATAATAAATTGTAATAAAAATTAGATTTCTTAATTATTAAGTAGCATATAGTGGTTTAATGGTTTATGTATTTAGGCATTACTGGTCTTTGGAGTCTACTGATTTAACTGTGTTTGCATTTAGTGGGATATAGGTTTTATTTAAAATTTAAAATAACAAAATATTTATTTTTATTATTTTTTGATATTTTCAAAGATTATAACCTTTGAAAATATAATAATTTTCAAATATTTTTTAAAAGTGAATTCAATATTTAGTTATAATAATCATTATATTTATACATCATATAAATTCAATATAAATAATATTATTGATAAATATTCTAAAAATGATCAAAAAATAAATTAATAATCTTTTATTAATAAGATAGATATTAATTAAAATATAATAAAAAAACCTAAAATGATTCAAAAGAAATCAAAATATATTACTATATAATAATTTGTTGTTTTAAATTTTTTTTTTCTTTTAAAAAGTTTATCCATATTTTTTAGATGAAAATTAATTTATATAAATTATATTTTCCTAACTCATAATTTATTTTTTAATTAATATTTATATAAAAATAAACAAATAAATAATTAAAATTAATATTTAAAATTATAATGAAAAAAATAATATTGAGATTTATTCTTAATTATTTTGGGTATACCAGTCTAATTTAAATTAGATCTATCTCACTAATAATTTATTTTGTAATTAATATTTCTATAAAAATAAACTAATAAATAATTAAAATAAAAATTTTAAATTATACTGAATAAAAATTAAAATGAGATTTATTAATTATTATTAATGTATACCAGTTTAATATTTTAAGTATTTAGTGGTTTTTTGTTTATGATTTTAGCGATTTATGTTTTTAGGCATTTAGTGGTTTATAGGTTTTATTTAAACAATGAAATAACAAAAAAATATTTTTTATATGTTTTCACATTTTCAAAGGTTATAAACTTTGAAAATATAATAATTTTAAAATTTTTAAAAATGTGAATACAATATTTTGTAATAAAAATCATTATAATTATATATAATGTAAACTAAATATAAATAATTTTATTGATAGATATGATATCAATTATCAAAAAATAAATTACTATGCTATTATTAATATGATAGATATAAATTAAAATATAATTGCAAAACCTAAAAATATTCAAAATCCAAGTAAAATTTATTACTAAATAATAATTTTTTTATATTTTTGCTTCTTTTTATGAGCTCATATTTTTTTTTGAAGAAAAATAAATTATTTAAATTATATTTTTATCGCTCATAATTTATTTTGTAATTAATATTTTAATAAATTATTAAAATTATATTTAAGGTTTACGAGTTTAAATGTTTAAGTATTTAGGTGCTTTTGTGTTTAGGAGTTTAGAGGTTTAAGTGTTTAGGCATTTAGTGGTTTATAAGTTTTATTTAAACAATGATATAACAAAAAATTTATTTTTTTTATTTTTTAAATTTTTGAAGGTTATAACCTTTGAAAAGATAAAAATTTCTAAATTTTTTTCAAATGTAAATATAATATTTAGTTATAATAATCTTAATAAATATAAGTCATTTAAATTCAATATATATAATCACATTACTAGATATTATATTAATGATTAATAAATAAATTAATAAACTATTATTAAAAAGATAGATATTATTTAAAATATATTTGCAAAATCTAAATTTATTCAAAATCAAAGTAAAATATTTTTCTTAATAATAATTTTTTTAATGTTTTGCTTTTTTTATAACTTTATATTTTTGTTATTATAAATAAATTATTTAAATTAATTTGTCTTACTCATTATTTATTTTTTAATTTATAATTCTATAATAATAAACTAATAAATAATTAAAATAATTATATAAAATAATAATAAATACTAATAAAATTGAGATTTATTATTTATTATTCAGGATATACAGGTTTAATGGTTTAAGTATTTAGGTGTTTTTCGGTTTAGGAGTTTAGTGATTTATGTGTTTAGACCATTAGTGATTTATAGTTATTATCTAAAGAATAAAAAAACAAAAAATATTTAATTTTTTGAATTTTTTTAATTTTTGAAGGTTGTAACCTTTGAAAATATAATAATTTTAAATTTTTTTAAATGTGAATATATTATTTAGTTATAATAATCTTAATAATTATATATAATATAAGCTAAATATAAATAATTTTATTAATAGATATTATAATACTGATCAATAAATAAATTAATAAACTAGTATTAATAATAATGATATAAATAAAATATAATTGTAGAATCTAAAATAATTCAAAATCAAAATAAGATATATTATTTTAATTAAAATTAGATCTATCTCACTAATAATTTATTTTGTAATTAATATTTCTATAAAAATAAACTGATAAATAATTAAAATAAAAATTTTAAATTATACTGAATAAAAATTAAAATGAGATATATGAATAATAATTAATGTATACTAGTTTAATATTTTAAGTATTTAGAGGTTTTTTCGTTTATGATTTTAGCGATTTATGTTTTTAGGCATTTAGTGGTTTATAGGTTTTATTTAAATAATGAAATAACAAAAATTTTATTTTTGATATTTTTTCACATTTTCAAAGGTTATAATCTTTGAAAATATAATAATTTTAAAATTTTTAAAAATGTGAATACAATATTTAGTAATAATAATCATTATAATTATTATAATGTAAACTAAATATAAACAATTTTATTGATAGATATGAAATCCATTATCAAAAAATAAATTACTATGCTATTATTAATATGATAGATATAAATTAAAATATAATTGCAAAACCATAAAATATTCAAAATCCAAGTAATATTTATTACTAAATAATAATTTTTTTATATTTTTTGCTTCTTTTTATGAGCTCATATTTTTTTGATGAAAAATAAATTATTTAAATTATATCTATCTCACTAATAATTTATTTTGTAATTAATATTTCTATAAAAATAATTTGATAAATAATTAAAATGAATATTTAAAATTATAATTAATAGTAATAAAAAGAGATTTATTATTTATTATTTAGGGTATACCTTTTTAATAGTTTATGTTTTTTGTGGTTTTGGGGTTAAAGAGTTTATTGATTTACATGTTTGCACATTTAGGTGTTTATAGGTTTTATTTAATCAATGAAATAACAAAAAAATTATTTTTATGAATTTTCGTGATTTTCTAACATTATTACCTTTGAAAATATAATAATTTTTTAATCATTCTATAATATGAATGCAATACTTAGTTATAATAATCTTAATAATTATATTTGATGTAAATTCAATATAAAAAATTTTTTTAATATATATTATTATCATGATCAAAAAATAAATTAATAAACTATTATTAATAAGATATATATTAATTAAAATATATTTGTAGAACCCAAAATAATTCAAAATCAAAGTAAATTATATTACTAAATACAATTTTAAATTTTTGAAATTTTGTTTATTTTTATAAGGTTATTTTTTTCATAAAAAATAATATATTTAAATTATATGTCTCACTCATTATTTATTTTGTAATTAATATTTCTATAAAAATAAACAAAAAAATAATTAAAATGAATATTTAAAATTATAATGAATACAAATAAAAATGAGATTTATTATTTATTATTTATGTTATATAGGTTTAATGTATTAAGTATTTAGGGTGTTTTGGGGTTTAGGAGTCTAGAGATTTAAATGTTTAGGCATTTAGTGGTTTATAAGTTTTTTTTTAAATAAGAAAATAAAAAAAAATTATTTTTGTGATTTTTTATCATTGTTGAAGGTTATAACCTTTGAAATAATAATAATTTTTTAATTTTTTTCAAATATAAATATAATATTTAGTTATAATAATCTTAATAATTATAAGACATTTAAATTCAATATAAGTAATTCTATTGTTAGATATTATAAAATTGATCAAATAATAAATTAATAAACTATTCTTAATAAGATTGATAGCAATTAAAATATAATTGCAAAACCTATATATAATGATTAAAAATCCAAGTAAAGTATATTACTAAATAAAAATTTTTTGTTTTTAAATTTTTACTTCTTTTTAAATGATTATATATTTTTTTTGATCAAAAATAAATTATTAAAATTATAGTTGTTTCGCTCATTATTTATTTTGTAATTAATATTTCAATAAAATATAATCTAATAAATAATTAATATGTATATTTAAAATTATAATGAATACAAATTAAAATGAGATTTATGATTTATTATATGTGGTATACAAGTTTAATTGTTTGATTATTTAGGAGTTTTGTCATTTAAGAGTTTATCAATTTATGTTTTAGGTATTTAGTGGCTTATAGGTTTTATTTATATAATAAAAATAATTTTTTTTATTTTTTCTGATTTTCAAAGGTTATAACCTTTGAAAATAAAATAATTTTTAAATTTTTTTGAAATGTGAATACTGTGTATAATTATATTAATATTACTAATTATATATCATATAAATTCAATATAAACAATTTTAAAGATAGATATTATAATAATGATCAAAAATTAAATTAATAAACTATTATTAATTATATAAATATTATTTTTAATCAAAAAAAAATATACGCTTATAAAAGAAGTAAAAATTTAAAAATTAAAAATTATTATCCAATAAATTTTTTTACTTTAATTTTGAATCAATTTGGGTTTTGTAAATATTTTTAATTAATATCTATCTTATTATTAATAGTTTATAATTTAATTTTTGATCATTATTATAATATCTATCAATAAAATTATTTATATTAAATTTATATCATATATAATTATTAATATTATTATAACTAAATATTTTATTCACATTTCAAAAAATTTTAAATATTATTATATTTTCAAAGGTTATAACCAATGAAAATTAGAAACAATTACAAAATTTTTTTTCGTTATTTTATTGATTAAATAAAACCAATAAACCACTAAATGCCTAAAAACCAAAATCACTAAACTCCTAAAAGATAAAACCTCTAAATACTTAAACCATTAAACTAGTGTACATTAATAATAAATCATAAATCTAATTTTAATTTTTATTCAGTATAATTTTAAATTTTATTTAATTAATTTTCAGTTTATTTTTATAGAAATATTAATTACAAAATAAATTATTAGTAAGACAGATCTAATTGAAATTAAACTGGTATACCCTAAATAATATATAATAAATCTCATTATTTTTAATTATAATTTTAAATATTCATTTTAATTATTTATTTGTTTATTTTTATATAAATATTAATTACAAAATAATTTATGAGTTACACAAATAATTTATGTAAATTATCTTTCATCAAAAATATATATATAAACTTTTTAAAAGAAAAAAAAATTTCAAAACAAAAAATTATTATATAGTAATATATTTTGCTTTGCTTCTGAATCATTTTAGGTTTTGTAATTATATTTTAATTGACATATATCTTATTAATAATAAATTATTAAGTTATTTTTTCATCATTATTAGAATATTTATCAATAAAATTCTATATATTGAATTTATATGATATATAAATATAATGATTATTATAACTAAATATTGTATTCACTTTTGAAAGAAATTTTAAAATTATTATATTTTCAAAGGTTATAACATTTGAAAAAGTGAAAAAATAAAAAAAAATATATTTTTTTCGTTATTCTATTGTTTAGATAAAGCCTATACACCATTAAATTCATAAGCATTTAAATAACTAAACTACAAAATCCCTATAACCCTATATACATAATCCTTTAAATCGGTATACCCTAAATAATAATTAATAAATTTCATTTTTATTTGTTTTCATTATAATTTAAAAAATTTATTTTGATTATTTAGTTTTTTATGTTTATATATTTATTAATTTTAAAATAAATTATATGTTAAAAATATAATTTATAAAAATTATATTTAATCAAAAATTTAATAAGCTTATAAAAAGAATATAAATTTAAAAACAAAAAATTATTATTTAGTAATATATTTATTTTTTGATTTTGAATCATTTTAGGTTTTGATATTATATTTTAAGTAATATCAATATTATTCATAATAGATTTTTAATTTATTTTTTGATAATTATTAGAAAATCTATCAATAAAATTGTTTATATTGAATTTATATGATATATAATTATTATGATTTTTATAAATAAATATTGTATTCACTTTTGAAAAAAAATTAAAAATTATTATATTTTCAAAGGTTATAATCTTAAAAAATGAGAAAAAATAATAAATATAAATTTTTAGTTAATTTATTTTTTAAATAAAACCTATTGACCATTAAATGCTGACTTACATAAATTAGTAAGGTCATAAACCCTAAAACCCCTAAATACGTAAACATTTTAACATCTATATACTACTTAATAAATAATAAATCTAATTTATATTTATATTTATTATAATTTTAAATATTCATTTTAATTATTTATAGTTTAATTATTTAGAAAAATTAATTACAAAATAAATATCGAGTAAGAAAAATATTATTTAAATGATTTATTTTTAATCAAAAAAAATATAAGCTTATAAAAAGGACAAATTTAAAATTAAATATTATTATTTAGTAAGATATTTTGATTTGATTTTGAATCATTTTGTGTTATGTAAATATATTTTAATTAATATTTATAGTATTATTAATAGTTTATTAATTTAATTTTTGATCATTATTATAATATATATCATTAAAATTGTTTATATTAAATTTATATGATATATAATTAGTAAGATTAATATAATTATACATAGTATTGACATTTCAAAAAACATTAAAAATTATTTTATTTTTAATGGGTATAAGCATGGAAAATCAGTAAAAATTAAAAAAAAAAATTTTATTTTTATTATATAAATAAAACCTATAAACCACTAAATACCTAAAAACATAAATTGATAAATTCCTCAATGACAAAACTCCTAAATAATCAAACCATTAAACCAGGATACCACATATAATAAATCATAAATCTCATTTTATTTTTATATTCATTATTATTTTAAATATTCATTTTAATTATTTATTAGTTTATTTTTTATAGAAATATTAATTAAAAATGAATAATGAGGCAACTATAATTTTAATAATTTACTTTTAATCAAAAAAAATAATCTCATAAAAAGAAGTAAAAATTTAAAAACAAAAAATTATTATTTAGTAATATATTTTACTTTGATTTTGAATCATTATATATAGGTTTTGAAATTATATTATAATTGCGATCAATCTTTTTAAGAATAGTTTATTAATTTATTATTTGATCAATTTTATAATATATAACAAAAAAATTACTTATATTGAATATAACTGTCTTATAATTATTATGATTATTATAACTAAATATTATATTTACATTTGAAACAAATTTAAAAATTATTATATTTTCAAAGGTTATAACCTTCAAAAATGATAAAAAATCACAAAAATAATTATTTTATTATTTTATTATTTAAATAAAACTTATAAACCACTAAATGCCTAAACATTTAAATCTCTAAACTCCTAAACCCCAAAACCCCCTAAATACTTAAACAATTAACCCTATATAAACTAAATAATAAATAATAAATCTCATTTTTATTTGTATTCATTATAATTTTAAATACTCATATTAATTATTTTTTAGTTTATTTTTCTATAAATATTAATTACAAAATAAATAATGACTGAGACATATATAATTTAAATAAATAATTTTTTATGAAAAAAAATATAAGCTTATAAAAATAAACAAAATTTCAAAAATTTAAAATTTTACTTAGTAATATAATTTACTTTGATTTTGAATTATTTTGGTTTTTGCAAATATATTTTAATTAATATCTGTCTTATTAATAATAGTTTATTAATTTATTTTTTGATCATCAAAATAATATATATTAATAAAATTTTTTATATTGAATTTACATCAAATATAATTATTAAGATTATTATAACTAAGTAATGTATTCATATTTTAGAACTATTAAAAAATTTTTATATTTTCAAAGGTTATAACCATTGAAAATAACAAAAATTTATAAAAATAAATTTTTTGTTATTACATTGATTAAATAAAACCTAAATGTGTAAACATATAAATAAATAAACTCATTAAACCCAAAACCACAATAAACTTAAACCATTAAATAGGTATACCCTAAATAATAAATCATAAATCTCATTTTTATTAGTTTTCTTTATAATTTTATATATACATTTTAATTATTTATTAGTTTATTTTTATAGAAATATAAATTAAAAAATAAATTAATAGTGAGACAAATATAATTTAAATAATTTATTTTTCATCAAAAAATATATAAGCTTATAAATGGATACAAAAATATAAAAATTTAAAATTAATATTTAGTAAAATATTTCACTTTGATTTTCAATCATTTTAGGTTTTTTAAATATATTTTAAATAATATTTATCTTATTAATAATTGTTTAATAATCTTTTGTATGATCATTATTATAATATATATCAATATAATTGTTTATATTAAATTTACATAATATATAATTATTAAGATTATCATAGCTAAATATAGTATTCACATTTAAAAAAATTTAAAATTTGTTATAGTTTCAAAGGTTATATCCTTCAAAAATGAGAACAAATAACAAAAAAAAAATTTTTGTTATTTTGTTTTTTATATAAAACCTATAAACTACTAAATGCCTAAACACTTAAATCACTAAATTCTTAAATCCCAAAACTCCTAAATATATAATCTTTTAAACCTGTATATTTTATCTTATTAAGAATAGTTTTATTTAATATCTATCTTATTAATATATTTTACTTTGATTTTGAATCATTTTAGGTTTTGCAAATAAATTTTATTTAATATCTATCTTATTAATAAAAGTTTATTAATTTATTTTATTATCATCATCATAATATATATAAAAAAAATTATTTATATTGAATTTACATAATATATAATTATTTACATTATTATAACAAAATAATATTTTCATATTTTAAAAAAAATTAAAAATTATTAAGTTTTCAAAGGTTATAACATTTGAAAATAAGAAAAAATAAAAAAAATATATTTTTTGTTATTAGATTTTTTAAATAAAATCTATAAACCACAAAATACCTAAATTCTTAATGACTATACTCCTAAACCCCGAAGCCCATAAATATAAAAGTGTTTAAATTAGTATACTTTAAATAATAAATAATAAATAATAAATAATAAATCTCATTTTTATTAGTATTCATTATAATTTTAAATATTCATTTTAATTATTTATCAGTTTATTTTTATAGATATATTAATTACAAAATAAATTATTAGTGAGACAGATATAATATAAATAATTTATTTCTTATCAAAAAAATATAAGATCATAAAAAGAGGCAAAATTTTTAAAACAAAATATTATTATTTAGTAATTTATTTTAAATTAATTTTGAATAATTTTAGATTTTGCAATTATATTTTAATTTATATCATTCTAATTTATAATAGTTTATTAATTTATTTATTGATCATTATTATAAAATCTATTAATAAAATTATTTATATTGATTTTACATTATATATAATTATCAAGATTATCATAACTAAATATTATATTCACATTTTTTAAAAAAAGTAAAAATTATTATATTTTCAAAGGTTATAAGCTTCAACAATTAGATAAAATCACTTAAGGCATAAACACTTAAATGACTAAACCCCAAAACACCTAAATACATAAACCATTAAACCTATATATCCTCAATAATAAATAATAAATATCAATTTTATTTGAATTCATTATAATTTTAAATATTTATTTTAATTTTTTATTAGTTTATTTTTATAGAAAATAAATTACAAAATAATTTATGAGGATGACAAATATAATTTAAATAATTTATTTTCAATAAAAAAAATATAAACTTATAAAAAAAGCAAAATATTAAAAAAAAATTTTATTTAGTAATATATACTTTCATTGTGAAGAAATTTCGATTTTTCAAATATATTTTAAATAATATCTATCTTATTAATAATAGTTTATTACTTTATTTATTGATCATTATTATAATATCTAGCAATGTGATTATTTATATTGAATTTAAATGACTTATATTTATTAAGATTATTATAACTAAATATTATATTTACATTTGAAAAAATTTTAGAAATTTTTATACTTTTAAAGGTTATAAGCTTCAAAAAATAGAAAAAATATAAAAATAAATTTTTTGTTATATCATTGTTTAAATAAAACTTATAGACCACTAAATGCATAAGAACTTAATTCTATAAACTCCTAAACACGAAAGCCCCTAAATACTTAAAACTGTAAACTCGTAAACCGTAAATATAATTTAAATAATTTATTTTTCATAAAAAAAATATAAGCTTATAATAAAAAGCAAAAACAAAAAAACAAAAATTATTACTTGGTAATAAATTTTACTTTGATTTTGAATAATTTTAGGTTATGCAATTATATTTTAATTTATATCTATCATATTAATAATAGAATATTAATTTATTTTTTGATAATTGATATCATATCTATCAATAAAATTGTTTATATTTAGTTTATATTATATATAATTATAATGATTCTTATTACTAAATATTGTATTCACATTTTTAAAAAATTTAAAATTATTACATTTTCAAAGGTTATAACCTTTGAAAATGTAAGAAAATATCAAAAATATTTTTTTTTGTTATTTCATTGTTTAAATAAATCATATAAACTACTAACTGCCTAAACACTTAAGTTAATAACTTCGAAATCTCGAAAACACTAAATAGATAATCCTTTTAAACTGGTATACCCTAAATAATAAATAAAAAATCTCAATATTATTTTTTTTATTATAATTTAATATATTCATTTTAATTATTTATTCGTTTATTTTTATTAAATATTAATTACAATATAAATTATGTGTTAGACAGATATAATTTATATATATTTTTTTCTTCAAAAAATATAGATAAACTTATAAAAAGAAAAAAAAATTCAAAACAAAAATTTATTATTTAGTAATATATTTTGTTATCCTTCTAAATCATTTTAGGTTTAGTAATTATATTTTAATTGATATCTATCTTATTAATAATAGATTATTAATTTATTTTTTAATCATTATTGGAATATTTATCAATAAAATTATTTATATTGAATTTATATGAAATATAAATATAATGATTATTATAACTAAATATTAAATTCACTTTTTAAAATAATTTAAAAATTATTATATTTTAAAAGGTTATAACATTTTAAAATATCAAAAAATAATAAAAATAAATTTTTTGTTTAATTATTTTTTAAATAAAACTTATAACCACTAAATGCATACACAGTTAAATCAGTAGACTACTAAACCTCGTAATGGCTAAATACATAAACCATTAAACGATTATATACTACTTAATAATTAATAAATCAAATTTCTATTTCTATTTATTATAATTTTAAATATTTATTTTAATTATTTATTAGTTTATTACTATAGAAATATTTATTACAAAATAAATTGAGTGCGAGAAATATAATTTAAATATTTTTTTGAATCAATAATACTATTTACGCTTAAATAATAAGTAAAAATTTTAAAATTAAAAATTATTATTAAGTAATATATTTTACTTTAATTTTGAAACAATTTGGGTTTTGTAAATATTTATAATTAATATATATCTTCTTATTAATAGTTTATTAATTTAATTTTTGATCATTATTATAATATATATCAATAAAATTGTTTATATTGAATTTATATGATATATAATTATTAATATTATTATAACTGAATATTGTATTCACATATCAAAAAATTTTAAATATTATTATATTTTCAAAGGTTATGACCTATAAAAATGAGAAAAAATTATAATTTTTTTTTATTTTATTTTTTAAATAAAACCTATAAACCACTAAATGCCTAAAAACATAAATCTCTAAACTACTACATAACAAAACCTCTAAATACTTAAACAATTAAACTTGTATACATTAATAATAAATCATAAATTTCATTTTAATTTTTATTCAGTTTAATTTTAAATTTTTATTTTAATTATTTATCAGTTTTATTATAGAAATATTAATTACAAAATAAATTATTAGTTAGATCTAATTTAAATTAAACCGGTATACCCTAAATAATAAGTAATAAACCTCATTTTTATTCATTATAATTTTTAATATACATTTTAATTATTTATTTATATATTTTTATATAATTATTAATTACAAAATAAACTTAGTTAAACAAATATAATTTATATAAATTATTTTTCATCAAAAATTTATAAATAAACTTTTTAAAAGAAAAAAAAATATTAAAACAAAAAATTATTATATAGTAATTTATTTTGCTTTTCTTTTGAATCATTTATGGTTTTGTAATTATATTTTAATTGATATTTATCTTACAAATAATAAATTATTAATTTATTTTTTGATCATTATTAGAATATTTATTAATAAAAATGTTTATATTGAATTTATATGATATATAAATATAATGATTATTATGACTAAATATTATATTCACTTTTGAAAAAAATTTTAAAATTATTATATTTTCAAAGGTTGACCTTTGAAAATGTGTAAAAATAAACAAAATATTTTTTTATTATTTCATTGTTTAAATAAAACCTATACACCACTAAATACCTGAACACTTCATTGACTAAACTACAAAATCTCGATACCACTATATAGATCATCATTTAAACCGGTATACACAAAATAATAATTAATAAATCTCATTTTTATTTGTTTTCATTAAAATTTAAAAAAATCATTTTGATTGTTTAGTTTTTTATTTATATATATATATTAATCATAAAATAAATTATGAGTTAAAAATATAATTTATTAAAAATATTTTTCATCAAAAAATATATAAGCTTATAAATATCATAAAAATTTAAAAACAAATAATTATTATTTAATGATATATCTTGTTTTGCTTTTAAATCATTTTAGGTTTTAATATTATATTTTAAGTAATATCAATCTTATTCATAATAGATTTTTAATATATTTTTTGATAATTATTAGAATATCAATCAATAAAATACTTTATATTGAATTTATATGATATATAATTATTATGATTATTATAAATATATATTGTATTCACTTTTGAAAAGAAATTTAAAAATTATTATATTTTCAAAGGTTATAACCTTCAAAAATTAGAAAAAATAATAAAAATAAATTTTTTGTTATTTCATTTATAAAATAAAACCTATAGATCATTAAATGCATACTTACTTAAATCAGTAAGCTCATAGACCCCGAAACCGCTAAATACATTAAACTTTTAATAGATATATACTACTTAATAAATAATAAATCTCATTTTTATTTCTATTTATTATAATTTTAAATATTCATTTTAATTATTTAAATTTACTTTTTTAGAAAAATTAATTACAAAATAAATTGAGTGAGACAAATATTATTTAAATAATTTATTTTTAATCAATAAAAAATATAAGCTTATAAAAAGAAGGAAATATTTGAAAATTAAATATTATTATTTAGTAATATATTTTGATTTGATTTTGTATCATTTTGTATTATGTAAATATAATTTAATTACTATTTATATTATTAATAATAGTTTATTAGTTTAATTTTTGATCATTATAATACTATCTATCATTAAAATTGTTTATATTGAATTTATATGATATATAATTAGTAAGATTAATATAATTTTACATGGTATTCACATTTCAAAAAATTTAAAAATTATTTTATTTTAAAAGGTAATAACCTTTGAAAATCAGATAAAATCAAAAAAAAATTTATTTTTATTATATAAATACTAACTATAAACCACTAAATGCCTAAAAACATAAATTGCTAAACTTTTAAACAACAAAACTTCTAAATGAACAATCCATTAAACCGGTATACCATATATAATAAATCATAAATCTCATTTTAATTTGTATTCATAATATTTTTAAATATTCATTTTAATTATTTATTAGTTTATTTTTTATAGAAATATTAATTGAAAAATAAATAAAAATTGAGACAAATATAATTTAATAATTTATTTTTAATCAAACAATAAATATAAGCTTATAAAAAGAAGTAAAAATTTAAAAACAAAAAATTATCATTTAGTAATATATTTTACTTTGATTTTGAATCAATATAGGTTTTGCATTTATATATTAATTACTATCAATCTTATTATTAATTTATTTTTTGATCATTATTATAATATCTATCAATAAAATTACTTATATTGAATTTAAATGTTTTATAATTATTAAGATTATTATGACTAAATTTTATATCTACATTTGAAATGAATTTAAAAATTATTATATTTTCAAAGGTTATAACCTTCAAAATAATAAAAAATCAAAAATATCATTTTTTTATTATTTTATTATTTAAATAAAACTTATAAACCACTAAATGCCTAATCATTTAAATATTTAGACTCCTTAACCCCAAAACCACCTAAATACTTAAACCATTAAACCTATATAACCTAAATAATAAATAATAATCTCATTTTTATTTGTATTCATTATAATTTTAAATATTCATTTTGATTATTTTTTAGTTTATTTTTATAGAAAAATTAATTACTAAATAAATAATGAGTGAGACATATAATTTAAATATATTATTTTTTATGAAAAAAAAATAAGCTTATAAAAATAAACAAAATTTCAAAAATTTAAAATTTTATATAGTAATATAATTTACTTTGATTTTGAATTATTTTGGGGTCTGCAAATATATTTTAATTAATATCTATCTTATTAATAATAGTTTATTAATTTATTGTTTGATCATTATAATAATATATATTAATAAAATTTTTTATATTAAATTTACATCAAATATAATTTTTAAGATTATTATAACTAAGTATTGCATTCATATTTTAGAAAGATTAAAAAATTATTATATTTTCAAAGGTAATAACCTTTGAAAATCACGAAAATTCATAAAAATTATTTTTTTGTTATTTAATTGATTAAATAAAACCTATAAACACCTAAATGTGCAAACATATAAATCAATAAACTTTTTTACCCCAAAACCACAAAAAATTTAAACCATTAAATAGGTATACCCTAAATAACAAATAATAAATCTTTTTTTATTAGTATTCATTATAATTTTAAATATTCATCTTAATTATTTATCATTTTATTTTTATAGAAATATTAATTACAAAATAAATTATTAGTGAGACATATATAATTTATATAATTTATTTTTCATCAAAAAAAATATATGCTTAGACAATACTTTTAAAATAAAAAATTATTATTTAGTAATATATCTTATTTTGATTTTGAATCATCTTAGATTCTACAATTATATTTTAATTTATATCATACTTATTAATACTAGTTTATTAATTTATTTATTGATCATTATTATAATATTTATTAATAAAATTATTTATATTTTGTTTACATTATATATAATTATTAAGATTATTATAACTAAATATTATATTCACATTTAAAATAAATTTAAAATTATTATATTTTCAAAGGTTACAACCGTCAAAAATTAAAAAAATTCAAAAAATTAAATTTTTTTTTGATTCTTTAGATAATAACAATAAATCACTAAAAGTCTAAACACTTAAATTACTAAACTCCTAGACCCAAAAACACTTAAATACTTAAACCATTCAACCGATATAATCTGAATAATAAATAATAAATCTCAATTTTATTTGTATTCATTATAAAATTTAAATAATTTTTTAAATAATTTATTAGTTTATTATTATAGAATTATAAATTACAAAATAAATTATGAGTAAGAAAAATTAATATAAATAATTTATTTATATTAACAAAAATATAAAGTTATAAAAAAATCAAACCATTAAAAAAATTATTATTAAATAATATATTTTACTTTGATTTTGAATAAATTTAGATTTTGCAAAAATATTTTAAATAATATCTATCTTATTAATAATAGTTTATTAAATTTTGTTTGATCATTATTATAATATCTAGCAATGTAATTATTTATATTGAATTTAAATGACTTATAATTATTAAGATTATTATAACTAAATATTATATTTACATTTGAAAAAAATTTAAAAATAATTATATTTTCAAAGGTTATAACCTTCAAAAATGATGAAAAATAAAAAAAATAAATCTTTTGTTATATCATTGTTTAAATAAAACTTATAAACCATAAAATACTTGAACACATAAATCTCTAAACTCCTAAACCCCGAAGCCCCTAAATACTTAAACCTTTAAGCTCGTAAACCTTATATATAATTTAAATAATATATTAAAATATTAATTACAAAATAAATTAAGAGTGATACAAGTATAATTTAAATAATTTATTTTTCATAAAAAAAATATAAGCATATAAAAAGAAGCAAAAACTAAAGAACAAAAATTATTATTTAGAAATAAATTTTACATTATTTTTGAATCATTTTAGGTATTTTAATTATATTTTAATTATATTTTAATTTATATTTATCATATTAATAATAGCATATTAATTTATTTTTTGATAATTGATATCATATCTATCAATAAAATTGTTTATATTAAGTTTATATTATATATAATTATAATGATTATTATTACTACATATTGTATTCACAATTTTTAAAAAATTTAAAATTATTATATTTTCAAAGGTTATAACCTTTGAAAATGTGAAAATATATCAAAAATATTTTTTTTTATTTCATTGTTTAAATAAAACCTATAAACCACTAAATGCCTAAAAATAGAAATCGCTAAACTTTTAAACGACAAAACCTCTAAATACTTAAACCATTAAACAGGTAAACATTAATAATAATTCATAAATCTCCTTTTTAATTTTTATTCAGTAAATTTTAAATTTTTATTTTAAGTATATATCATTTTTTTTATAGAAATATTAATTACAAAATAAATTATTAGTTAGACGGATCTAATTTAAATTATAATAGTATCCCTAAATAATAAATAATAAATCTAATTTTTTTTCATTATTATTTTAAATATTCATTTTAATTATTTATTTGCTTATTTATATACAAATATTAATTACAAAATTAATTGAGCTAGACAAAATTAATTTATATAAATTATTTTTCATCAAAAAATTATAGATAAACTTTTTAAAAGAAAATAAAAATTCAAAACAAAAAATTATTATATAGTTATATATTTTGCTTTACTTCTGAATCATTTTAGGTTTTGTAATTATATTTTAATAGATATCTATCTTTTTAATAATAGATTATTAATTTATTTTTTGATCATTATTAGAATATTTATCAATAAAATTGTTTATATTGAATTTACATGATATATAATTATAAAGATTATTATAACTAAATATTATATCTACATTTGAAAATAATTTAAATATTATTATATTTTTAAAGGTTATCATCTTTGAAAATCAGATAAAATCACAAAAATAAATTTTTTGTTATTTTATTGTATATATAAAACCTATAAACTACTAAATGCCTAAATGCTTAAATCATTAAACACCAAAACCCCAAAACCCCAAAACCCATAAATACTTAAACCTTTAAACAATCTATAAAGGTTTTGTATTTATAAATAATATATAAATATCTATCAATATATAATAGTTTATTAATTTATTTTTTGATCATTATTATATTTATATTTAAATTTAGTTTATTAATATCTATCAATAAAATATAGATATTTTACTTTGATTTTGAATCGTTTTAGTTTTTGCAAATATATTTTAATTAATATCTATCTTATTAATAATAGTTTATTAATATATCTTAAATCAGTATTATAATATCGATCAATAAAATTATTTTTATTAAATTTACATGATATTTAATTTTTATGATTATTATAATAAAATATTGTATTAACATTTGAACAAAAATTAAAAATTATAATATTTCCATTGGTCATAACCTTGAAAATTAGAAAAAATCATAAAAATATTTTTTTTGTTATTTAATTATTTAAATAAAACCTATAAACCACAATATACATAAATACTTAAATTACTAAACTCCTAAAGCCTAATACTATTGCACCACACACACATAGCGACGGACCACAGTACACACGTGCACATATTCTTGTCCATTTTGGTGTAGCATTTAGATGGGCCGCAAGTCTTGGAAGCAACTAGAATTATGGGCCTCCAGCTTGTAGAGGGCCCCACTAGCAAGCCGGGATGATAACAAACAGACAACTGACGAGACCGAGCAAAGTGGTCGGGAGTAAACTAGGAGTAGCTAGGAGTGGGTCCCACTTGCCGTATCAGGCAAAATAGAGCGCCACCCAACCATCGCCAAATAGGAATCGTGGGTAATCCATGATTAATTGGAGAGCCAGCAAAATTCGAAGCATCACAAAGTAGGGCCAGTAAGCAATGGAGTCCAGACCATCCACACGGGAGCGAAAGATTCAAACTTGTAGTTTATGTTTATAGTCTTATTTGTATTTTGGACATTGTATGCACCATGTACTTATAAGACGGATCATGACATACTCACACACACAATTTTGTATGTTCTCTATGTAGCATGCAATGAGGGCAACTGGACCCATGAATATCTCTAAGTGGGGCCCACTAATGCATTTTGTAAATAAACATTAAACGATGCTACACTCTCGGGAGCAAAAGACCCATCTTTATAGCATTTTGTAATTTTACTAGTATTCTAGATTGGTTGTACGCGTAGATAATTAGACTATGAGATGGACCTCATCACACATGAACACCGATGCATGCATAATTTTTGATATTTTGTTGGTGCAACATACAGCCACTTCTTGGAGATCGAGGAGGAAGCATTCTAACCCAAGAGATACTCTTTTGAAGATCATTGGAGCAAAAGAATGTGGAATTCAGAGGTGAGAATTAATTCACAAAGTTCCGTAGATATGGACTTGTGGATTTATGGGTATTCAGTTTTACATGTATTCCATTGCATAGCAATGACATAGGCAAATGCTTGATGCTGCATGTCACATACATGCACAATCTTATATATGCATAGTATATATAAGATTGATTCAGGTTCCTCCAAAAGGCTTGGTCAAATCCGAATGGAAAGGACGCAGTGTGCATAATGACTCAATGCCAACTCTGAAGCCCGGGAATGCCAGGTGATTTTTGTTATATTTGTACTCTTTGAATTATTAGGCATTATGTTTTTTTATGTATTTTATGCATAGAATCATTAAGGTGCATACGATTTAGTGGGCTGGCCTAAATTAGTCAGTTTTTTAGTCTCTCGTAAGTTGTGTGCCTAAATGATAAATAAAGTGTGTATTTTACAATAAAAAAACAAAAAAAACCATAAACCCTAAACTTTAAATCCTAAACCCTAAACTATAAACCCTAAACTTTAAATCCTAAACCCTAAACCATAAACTATAACCCTAATCTATAAACCCTAAATCCTAAATCTCATGTTTTGCACTTTTATAATCAAATGACTAAGTGTTAAATTTAAATTGAAATTCAAAACTTTTAGGAATGTCACAGATTTATATTTTTTGTATATGTAACACAAAGTCATGACTCAAGGGGTGAGTTATGGATTCAGTCTCTTTCTTGCTTTAGATTATTGTAGCATTAGCAATTGTCATGATTGTATATTTTGTCTCTAGAACACAAAATCATATCGATGAGAATATGCCATAACTTGTAACTCTCTTTTGAACATATTGTTATGGGACTAAGAATGATCATGAATTCATATTTAATCACTATAATACTGGGTCACAGTATTGGATATGACCATATCTTGTGCATTTTAAATTTATATTGCAAATTCATTGCACTAGGAATGATTGTAACTTTGGACATTCCTCAAGAGCAAAAGTCATGACCCTAGAAATAGTTAAAGCTCGAGTACTACTCTTTATAACTTTTTATCGCTAAAATTCTTGGGATTTGAAATATCACTTTGGCTTTTTCCTATGATTTGTGACCTCAAGTATCAATATGCAAGACTAATATTTTAAGCAATGATTAAAACCTTTTATACATTTGAATATGATTCATTTACACCTTTTTAGGTATTGTGAGCTTGTATACATAACTCATTTAATATAAAAAGAAAGAAATGATACTTTTCATATCCATGAGGATATAAAAAAAAGGCTTAGACATGCCAATAAAATAATTTTTTTGATTCTTGATTGAAAGAGAGCCCATACTTCTTGATATGCTCAAACCGCCCAGGGGCTAATTTGCTCTAATAGGCTACAAGGTGGTTATTTTTTTAGAGGTGAACTATGTTTTAAAAAAAATTTCTTTGAGTGTGTGCATGAGAGATATTTTAGAAGAAATTACAATAATCAATACAAATAGCATCCTCAACAACTAGCTATTTCAACACATAGGGGTACAACTTTAGTTTAGACTGTTAGCGTACATGAGTCAAATTACCTTTGATAGCCCAGTGATTCAACATCAAATAATATGATACATAATAAAGATAATGTAAAAGCTCCTATTATTTTGGTTAAAGCTTTAGCAATCATTCAAGAGTTGAGAGAGGAACAAAATAAATTATTTTAATTATTCAGTATAATTTTAATTATTATTTTAATTATTTATCAGTTTATTTTTATAGAAATATTAATTACAAAATAAATTATTAGTGAGACAGATCTAATTTAAATTAAACCGGTATATCCTAAAAAATAAAGAATAAATCTCATTTTTTTTCATTTTAATTTTAAATATTCAAATTTAATTATTTATTTGTTTATTTTTATATAAATATTAATTACAAAATAAATTGAGTTACACAAATATAATTTATATAAATTATTTTTCATCAAAATAATATAGATAAACTTTTTAAAAGAAATAAAAAATTTCAAAACAAAAAATTATTATATAGTAATATATTTTGCTTTGCTTCTGAATCATTTTAGGTTTTGTAATTATATTATAATTGATATCTATCTTATTAATAATAGATTATTAATTTATTTTTTGATCATTATTTGAATATTTATCAATAAAATAGTTTATAATGAATTTATATGATATATAAATATAATGATTATTATAACTAAATATTTTATTTACTTTTGAAAAAAATTTAAAAATTATTTTATTTTCTAAGGTTTATAACCTTTGAAAATATCAAAAAATTATAAAAATAATTTTTTTGTTTTTTTTGTTTTTAAATAAAACCTATAAACAACTAAATGCATACACAGTTAAAAAATTAACTCCTAGACCCCGTAATTCCAAAATACATTAACCATTAAACCGATATATAATACATAATAAATAATAAATATAATTTTTATAAATATTTATTATAATTTTAAATATTCATTTTAATTATATATTAGTTTTTTTTATAAAAATATTAATAACAAAATAAAATATGAGTGCCACAAATATAATTTAAATAATTTATTTTTAATGAAATAATATATATACGCATATAAAAGAAGTAAAAATTTAAAAATTTAAAATTATTATCCAGTAATATATTTTACTTTAATTTTGAATCGATTTGGCTTTTGTAAATATTTTTTAATTAATTTCTATCTTTTTATTAATAGTTTATTAATTTAATTTTTGATCATTATTATAATATCTATCAATAAAATTATTTATATTGAATTTATATGATATATAATTATTAATATTATTATATATAAAATATTATTTTTACATTTATAAAAATTTTAAATATTATTATATTTTCAAAGGTTATAACCTATGAAAATGAAAAAAAATTATAAAATTTTTTTTATTATTTTATTGTTTAAATAAAACCTATAAACCACTAAATGCCTAAAAACATAAATCACTAAATTTTCAAATGACAAAACATCTAAATACTTAAACCTTTAAACTGGTATACATTAATAATAAATCATAAATCTCATTTTAACTTTTATTCAATATAATTTAAAATTTTTATTTTAATTATTTATCAGTTTATTTTTATAGAAATATTAATTACAAAATAAATTATTAGTGAGAGAGATATAATTAAAACTAAACTGGTATACCTAAATAATAATTAATAAATCTCATTTTTTTTCATTATAATTTTAAATATTCATTTTAATTATTTATTAGATTATTTTTATATAAATATTAATTACAAAATAAATTATGAGTTAGACAAATACATTTATATAAATTATGTTTAATCAAAAAATATAGATAAACATTTTAAAATAAAAAAAATTCAAAACAAAAAATTATTATATTGTAATATATTTTGCTTTGCTTTTAATTATTTTAGGATTTGTAATTATATTTTAATTGATATCTACCTTATTAATAATAGATTATTAATTAATTTTTTCATCATTATTATAATATTTATCAATAAAATTGGTTATATTGAATTTATATGATATATAAATATAATGATTATTATAACTAAATATTGTATTTACTCTTGAAAAAAATTTAAAACTTATTATATTTTCAAAGGTTATAACCTTAAAAATGAGAAAAAATAATAAAAATAAATTATTCATTATTTCATTTTTTAAATAAAACCTATAGATCATTAAATGCTTACATAAACCTTTTAACAGCTATATACTACTTAATAAATAATAAATCTCATTTTTTATTTATTTATTATAATTTTAAATATTAATTTTAATTATTTATAGTTTATTTTTTTAGAAAAATTAATTAAAAATAAATTTCGAGTGAGACAAATCTTATTTAAATAATTTATTTTAGTAAAAAAAATATAAGCTTATAAAAAGAAGGAAAATTTGAAAAATTAAATATTATTATTTAGTAATATATTTTGATTTGATTTTGAATCATTTTCTGTTATGTAAATATATTTAAATTAATATTTATATTATTAATAATTGTTTATTAATTTAATTTTTGATCATTATTATAATATCTATCATAAAAATTATTTATATTGAATTTATATGATATATAATTAGTATGATTAATATAATTATACATTGTACTCACATTTCAATAAATTTTTTAAATTATTTTATTTTCAAAGGTTATAACATTAGAAAATTAGAAAAAATCAAAAATAGAATTTTAATTTTTTATTATATAAATAAAATTTATAAACCACTAAATGCCTAAATACACAAATTGATAAACTCCTAAACGACAAAACTTTTAAATTATGAAACCATTAAACCGGTATACCATATATAAGAAATCATAAATCTCATTTTAATTTGTATTCATTATAATTTTAATATTCATTTTAATTATTTATTAGTTTATTTTTTATAGAAATATCAATAACAAAATAAATAATGAGTGAGACAAATATAATTTTAATAATATATCTTTAATCAAAAAAAAAAAGCTTATATAAAAAATAAAAATTTAAAAACAAAAAATTATTATTTACTAATATATTTTACTTTGAAATTGAATCATTATATATAGGTTTTGCAATTTTATTTTAATTGTGTTCAATCTTATTAATAATAGTTTATTAATTTATTAATTGATCATTTTTATAATATCGAACAATAAAATTACTTATATTCAATTTAAATGTCTTATAATTATTAAGTTATTATAACTAAATATTATATTTACATTTGATACAAACTTAAAAATTATTATATTTTCAAAGGTTATAACCTTAAAAAATGATAAAAAATCACAAAAATAATTTTTTTTATTTTATTATTTAAATAAAACTTATAAACCACTAAATGCCTAAACATTTAAATCTCTAGACTCCTAAACCCCAAAACCCCCTAAATACTTAAACCATTAAACCTATACGACCTAAATAATAAATAATAAATCTCATTTTTATTTATATTCATTATAATTTTAAATATTAATTTTAATTATTTTTTAGTTTATATTTATAGAAATATTAATTATAAAATAAATAATGAGTGAGATAGATAACATTTAAATAAATTATTTTTTATTAAAAAAATAAGCTTATAAAAATAAACAAAATTTCAAGAATTTAAAATTTTAATTAGTACTATAATTTACTTTGATTTTGAATTATTTTGGGTTCTGCAAATATATTTAATTAATATCTATCTTATTAATTATAGTTTATTAATATAATTTTTGATCATTTTTATAATATATATTAATATATTTTTTTATATTGAATCTACAACAAATATAATTATTAAGATTATTATAACTAAGTATTGTATTCATATTTTAGAACTATTAAAAAATTATTATATTTTTAAAGGTCATAACCTTTGAAAATCACGAAAATTCATAAAAATAAATTTTTTGTTATTTCATTGATTAAATAAAACCTATAAACACGAAAATGTGTAAACATTTAAATCAATAAACCCCTTAACCCCAAAACCACAAAAAACTTTAACAATTAAGTAGTTATACCCTAAATAATACATAATAATTCTCATTTTTATTAGTATTCTTTAAAATTTTAAATATACATTTTAATTATTTATAAGTTTAATTTTATAGAAATATAAATTAAAAAATTAAGTATTAGTGAGACAAATATAATTTAAATAATTTATTTTTCTTCAAAAAATATATAAGCTTATAAATGGATACAAAAATTTAAAAATTTAAAATTAAAATTTAGTAAAATATTTCACTTTGATTTTGAGTCATTTTAGGTTTTGAAATATAATTTAAACAATATTTATCTTATTAATAATTGGTTATTACTTTTTTATAATCATTATTATAATAAATATCAATAAAATAGTTTATATTTAATTTATATTATATATAATTATTATGATTATTAAAATTTCATATTGTATTCACTTTTCAAAAAAAAATTTAAAATTATTATATTTTCAAAGGTTATAACCTTCAAAAATGAGAAAAAATAACAAAAATAAATTTTTTGTTATTTTATTTTTTATATAAAACGTATAAACCACTAAAAGACTAAATACTAATATGACTAAACTCCTAAACCCCGAAGCCCATAAATATTTAAAACATTAAATTAATATAGTCAAAATAATAAATCTTAGTTTTATTAATATCCATTATAATTTTTAATATTAGTTTTAATGTTTTATTAGTTTATTTTTATAGAAATATTAATTACAAAATAAATTATTAGTGCGACATATATAATTTAAATAATTTATTTTTCATCAAAAAAAATGCTCATAAAAAGAGGCAAAATTTTAAAAATAAAAAATTATTATTTAATAATATATCTTATTTTGATTTTGAATCATTTTAGATTTTACAATTATATTTTAATTTATTTCATTCTTATAAATACAAGTTTATTAATTTATTTTTTGATCATTATTATAAAATCTATCATTAAATTATTTATATTGAGTTTATATTATATATAATTATTAAGATTATTATAACTAAATATTATATTCACATTTAAAAAAAATTATATATTATTATATTTTCAAAGGTTACGACCTTCAAAAATAAAAAAAAATCAAAAAATTAAATTTTTTGGTTTTTCATTCTTTAAAAAAAATATAAATCACTAAAGGTCTAAACAATTAAATCACTAAACTCCTGAACCACAAAACACCAGAATACTTAAAACTTTAAATCGGTATATCTTGAATAAAAAATAATAAATCTCAATTATATTTGTATTAATTATAAATTTAAATATTCATTTTAATTATTTTTTTGTTTATTTTTATATAAAAATTAAATACAAAATAAATTATAAGTTAGAAAAATATAATTTATATAAATTATTTTTCAACAAAAAAATATAGATAAACTTATTAAAACAAGAAAAAAATTAAAAACAAAATATTATTATATAGTAATATATTTTACTTTGTTTCTGAATCATTTTAGGTTTTGAAATTATATTTTAATAGATATATAACTTATTAATAATAGATTATTAATTTATTTTTTGATCATTATTTGAATATTTATCAATAAAAATATTTATATTTAATTTATATAATATATAAATTTAATAATTATTATAACTAAATATTGTATTCACTTTTATAAAAAAATTAAAATTATTATATTTTCAAACATTAAAACCATTGAAGATCTGAAAAAACAAAAAAAAATATTTTTTTTATTATTTCATTGTTTAAATAAAACCTATAAATCACTAAATGTCTAAACACTTAAATCACTAAAATACAAAATCCAGTTACCCCTATATATATAATAATTTAAATGGGTATCCCCTAAATAATAATTAATAAATCTCATTTTAATTTAAAAAATTCTTTTTAATTGTTAAGTTATATATATATATATATATTAATTATAAAATAAATTATGAGTTAAAATTATAATTTATAAAAATTATTTTTCATCAAATAATAGATAAGCTTATAAAAAGAATAAAAATTTAAAAACAAATAATTATTATTAAGTAATATATTTTGCTTTGCTTTTGGATCATTTTATGTTTTGATATTATATTTTAAGTAATATCAATCTTATTCATAATAGATTTTTAATTTATTTTTTGATAATTATTATAATATCTATTAATAAAATTGTTTATATTGAATTTATATGATGTATAATTAATATGATTATTATAAATAAATAATTATTCACTTTTGAAAAAAATTATATAATTATTATATTTTCAAAGGTTATAATCTTTGAAAATATCAAAAAAAAATAAAAATTTTTTTTTTATTTTTTTTCTTAAATAAAACCTAAAAACCACTAAATGCATACACAATTAAATCAGTAAACTTTTAAACCCCGTAATGGCTAAATACATAAACCATTAAATTGCTATATACTACTTAATAATTAATAAATCTAATTTTTATTTCTATTTATTATAATTTTAAATATTCATTTTAATTATTTATTAGTTTATTTTTATTGAAATATTTATTACAAAATAAAGTATGAGTACGACAAATATAATTTAATTAATTTATTTTTAATAAAAAAAATATACGGTTCTAAAAGAACTAAAAATTTAAAAATTAAAAATTATTATCCAGTAATATATTTTACTTTAATTTTGAATCATTTTGGGTTTTGTAAATATTTTTTAATTAAGATCTATCTTTTTATTAATAGTTTATTAATTTAATTTTTGATCATTATTATATTGTCTATCAATAAAATTGTTTATATTGAATTTATATAATATATAATTATTAATATTATTATAACTAAATATTGTATTCACTTTTCAAAAAATTATAAATATTATTATATTTTCAAAGGTAATAAGCTATGAAAATGATAACAAATTTTAGAAATTTTTTTTGTTATTTTATTTTTTTATATAAAACCTATAAACTACTAAAAGACTAAAAACATAAATAACTAAACTCCTAACGACAAAACCTCTAAACACTTAAATTATTAAACTGGTATACATTAATAATAAATCTTAAATATCATTTTAATTTTTATTCTATATAATTCTAAATTTTTATTTTAATTATTTATGAATTTATTTTTATAGAAATATTAATTACAAAATAAATTATTAGTGAGACGGATCTAATTTAAATTAAACCGGTATTCCTAAATAAAAAATAATAAATCTCATTTTTTTAATTATAATTTTAAATATCCATTTTAATTATTTATTTGTTTATTTATATATAAATATTAATTACAAAATAAATTATGACTTAGACAAATATAATTTATATAAATTATTTTTCATCAAAAAAATATAGATAAACTTATTAAAAGAAAAAAAAATTTAAAAACAAAAAATTATTATATAGTAATATATTTTTCTTTGCTTTTGAATCATTTTAAGTTTTGTAATTTATATTTTAATTAATACCTATCTTATTATTAATAAATTATTAATTTAATTTTTGATTATTACTAGAATATTTATCAATAAAATTGTTTATATTGAATTTATATAATATATAAATATAATGATTGGTATAACTAAATATTGTATTCACATTTGAAAAAAAATTAAAAATTATTATATTTTAAAAGGTTAGAAACTTTCAAAATATCAAAAAATAATAAAAATAAATTTTTTGTTATTTTATTTTTTATATAAATCCTATAAACCACTAAATGCTAGGTGTGCTATTTGGACGAGACGGGATGGGGATTACAAATCTCCAATCCCTTCCCACAGTTCGGATATTTTTTTTTGAAGATCCAAACCCGTCCCATAGGTTGAAAATATCGGGACGGGACAGGACGGAGATCGGAGATTTTGGGTTGCAGAAAATAGTTCCGGGAAGGAATGGAGTTCATACATTTTTTTAAAAAATTTATTTTCTTCAAACTGGCCAAGTTAGTTCATGTCGAAACCTTTTGTTGTGCCATTTATCATTCCTTAGTTATGTATCTTTCAAACTCAAATTGGGCCAATTTTGTTTTGTTAAATAGGCTCAATACCGCAAACGAGTTCCATTACCATGTCAAAAGCTTTGATGTGCAGAAAAGGATAGAAATGTTAAATAGAAAGGGAACGAGTCGTGTTCTTAATTTGGTTCTTTGTTTTTTCACAAAATTGGCTTTGTTCAGCCAAGTGAAAGTTAACCATAATAGCAATACTACATTTTTTAAACAATTACTTAAAATATTTAGGAATAGCTAAAGATGACCACAAACATTGGTAGCAGCAAATACTACGTAAGTAATTGCTAAAATTAGGCAGCTTAATATAACAAAAAAAATACAACTAATAACACCATGATAATAATCATTTCAAAGGTCCATCCCGGAACAGCAACGAAAATCCAAACTGAATTAATTATCTCTTCTACAACTCTCACTTTTCTTCCTCCACTATAGAAGGACAACCAAAGAATAAAACATGTTAATCATGTATACAAAAATTTCTAAGATGAAAGAGTAATAAAAAAACAAAATATTACCTTATAAAATTTAATACACCCATTCCAAATTTATTTGGCCAACTATAGTTGAAAGAATATTTGGATCTTGTGACCCCTCTGAAAATTGTAATTGAACCATATTTTTATTAAATTGAATGAATAAAATAAGAAAAAGTGAAATTAAAATTTACAATATTTTATACTTACCTGATTCATTATCATCAAGGTCTTGAACTAATTCATCAATTTCAATAGGTTTGTTTGAGCTTCTCAACCAATCTTGTAGTCATTTGAGAACTACAACTGTTATATGTGTTAAAGAACTCCTAAATTTATCTAAAGTTCTCCCCCTAGTGCTAAATGTAGATTCGTAGGCCACATTAGATGCTTGGATAGAAAATACATCCCTTGCTACATTTTCCAAAGAAAGATACCTAACCTCATTTACCTTCCATCAGTTTAGAAGAACAAAATCAATTCTATTTTTTTCAAGTTTGTCATCCAAGTACTTATCCAACTCTTCCAAAGCTGCAACTTATTGTTCTTTCTCCAATTTAACAAAAAATATCATCAACATAAGTATCACTACCATCAAAGAAATCATCATTTTTATTCAACACAGTAGAAAAGAAATCATCTTCTTTTGATTCATCTTCATTTAAATCTTTATAAGCATCCATCATCACATTTAAAGCATTTATAACCTTTTTCACCAAATTTTTAGCCAATTACTCTCCATAATGCTAAGTGTACTTAACCTTGAGATATTTGAGCTTATATGTAGGATCCAACACTACAACTACAAAAACCATAATATTTGTTGACTGAAGGGAAGCCCAATATTTGTTGAATTTATGCCTAATTTTCATACCCATTTCAGACACCATTGTATCTCTACTATTTTCACAAAGCTCAATTTTTTTCAAAATTCGAATAATCTCAGAAAAATAAATACTAGAGGTAGAATATTATGAGCCAGAAAATTAACAAATTACCTCATAAAATGTTTTCAAGAAATGGGCGAAAATTTTGGCGCTTGTTTAGTCTCTCTCAGTTGGAACATTTGAACCAAACTCCTTCAAAAACCTTTTGTCTTTGTCCTCCAACTTATCAAATTCTTTTTGATATTTTATATCAGTTTGTAGCTTCAAATAAGTTGAATTCCATATTGTAGGAAAATCTAATTACAATGAAGATCCATATGTCAAGTTTGCTTCTTCAACACATAACTTAAACATATCTAATCTTTTAGGACTGCTCCTCACATATTTCACCACACCTCTAATTTTTTGAATAGCACCCTCAACTACAGCAATGCCATCTCTGACATTTATGTTATGGATATGAGCAAAACATTTCATATTAAAATGCTCGCCTCTCAAAGGTACAACACTTTTCTTCACAAGCCTTTTTTTCAATTGTTCAACTGCAACATCATTATTTGATGCATTGTCAACAGTAATGCACATCAACTTTCTCAAACCCAATTCATTCATGCAAAACTCAATAGCATTTCTAATATTAACTCCATAATGACTTTTAATTACACAAAAGTTCAAAACCCTTTTATGCATATTCCATTGAGAATCAATGAAATGAACAGTCAAACATATATAAGACAAATTTTGAATGCTAGTCCAAGTGACGGTAATCAATGAAACTCTACTACAATGAGATGATATGCTATCAAATAATTTCTTCTTTTCCTTCACAAACAAAGAAAAACAATCCCTCAACACAGAGTGCCTAGATGGAATTTTAAATTGATGCACACTAACTTCACAAAACTTCTTAAACTCATCCCTCTCAACAAAAAAAAGGCAATTCATCTTTTATGATCATTTTCACCAAAGCCTTCCTAACTAGTTGTTGATCAAATTGCCAACAAGTTAATTTGTTATCCTCTGAACTAGTACCTTTAGTAAAACTCAACAAAGATTTTGACTTGTCTTTACCTTTGTGAGTTCTATTAATTCTTTTTTGGGTAGAAATTTTCTACAAGTCTTTCTAAAGTATTTCCATAAACCCAAAGTACCTTGATCACTTTTTGCAAAATATTCTTTTCTACACCATATACAAGCTGCATTACTAGTTACGTTTCCCAAATAGCAGACTTATAATTTTTATGAGATTAGGGTTCAGATGTACCTTGACTTTCTTTTACAATTGGAATTGAAGAACCTGCCATAACAATATGAGGGTTCGTGAAAGGATGATGATTGGATTTACTAGTACTTTGATCATTTGAGATCTGATCATCTTCAATTTATTGTGTATTTCATTTACCGCTGGATTGTGCCGTCTACATTGCCATTAATTAATATGATATGTTAAGCATAAATACATATAAATATTTCAAACAAGCAACCTCTACAAAACTGATTGTAACACATTCAGCCCACTCATTCGGCGCAACCACAACACCACAACCAATACTCAACAAAACTGACTGAGACATAGAATAATAATAATAATAATAATAATAATAAATTACTCAATTCTCATCACAAAAACAAACCAAAAGGCTGGTGGCATATGAGACATGGTGGAGGCAGCCAGAAGTGTGATGGACAAGGGCTGGACCTAACTGAACATGGCTGAAATAGCGTGAGGCGGCCTAGAACTCGTCGGAATAGTAATAAGTGCGTTGGAATTGGATGGGCAGTTGCAGAATTGGTGGCATATTCATGTTATATATATATATATATATATTTCTAGTCCTAGTATCGGTTTTAAGGACGGGACGGTTCTCGGGATGGATATTGCTTAAGATCCGGAATCATCCCAAAAGAAAAAATACGTGATAGAACGGGATGGGAAAAGTCAAAGTCAACGGATTTTTCTAAGTCCCGATTCTTTTGGGACAAGACTTCGGGTCGGGTCGCGAATCTCCTAGTCGCGTGAGCAGCCCAACGAAATGCATATAAAGTTAAATGAGTAAACTCCTAAACCCCGTAATGCCTAAATACATAAACCATCAAACCTCTAAATACTACTTAATAATTAATAAATCAATTTTTTATTGCTATTTATTATATTTTTAAATATTCATTTTAATTATTTATTAGTGTATTTATTTAAATATATTTATTACAAAATAAATTATGAGTGGGACAAATATAATTTAAATAATATATTATTTATCTAATAAAAATATATGCTTATAAAAGAAGTATAAATTTAAAAATTAAAAATTATTATCAAGTAATATAAGTTACTTTAATTTTGAATCAATTTGTATTTTGTAAATATTTTTTAATTAATATCTATCTTAATAATAATAGTTTATAGATTTAATTTTGATCATTATTTTAATATCTATCAATAAATTTATTTATATTAAATTATATGATATATAATTATTAATATTATTATAACAAAATATTGTATTAAAATTTCAAAAAATTTAAAATATTATTATATTTTTAAATGTTATAACCTATAAAAATGATAAAAATTATAGAAATTTTTTTTGTTAATTTATTTTTTTTAATAAAACCTATAAACTATTAAAAGCCTAAAAACATAAATCACTAAACTCCTAACGACAAAACCTCTAAATACTTAAATCATTAAACTGGTATACATTAATAATAAATCATAAATCTCATTTTAATTTTTATTCAGTATAATTTTAAATTTTTATGTTAATTATTTAACAATTTATTTTTTTTAGAAATATTAATTACAAAATAAATTATTAGTAAGATAGATATAATTTAAATTAAACTCTTATACACTAAATAATAAAGAATAAATATCATTTTTTTCATTATAATTTTAAATATTTATTTTAATATTTATTTTAATATTTATTTGTTTATTTTTATATAAATAATAATAACAAAATAAATTAAGAGTCACACAAATATAATTTATATAAATTATTTTTCATCAAAAAAATATAGATAACTTTTTAAAAGAAAAAAAAATTTTAAAACAAAAAATTATTATATAGTAATATATTTTGCTTTGCTTCTCAATCATTTTAGGTTTTTTAATTATATTTTAATTGATATTTATCTTATTAATTATAGATTATTAATTTTTTTTTGATCATTATTAGATAATTTTTCAATAAAAATGTTTATATATAATTTATATGATATATAAATATAAATATAATTATAACTAAATAAAGTATTAACTTTTGAAAAAAAATTTAAAATTATTATATTTTCAAAGGATAAAACAATTGAAAATGTCAAAAGATTAAAATAATAATTTTTTTTCATTATTTCATTGTTTAAATAAAACTTATACACCGCTAAATGTCTAAGCACTTAAATCACTAAACTACAAAATCCCGATACCCCTATATTGATAATCCTTTAAACTGGTATACCCAAAATAATAATTAATAAATCTCATTTTTATTTGTTTTCAATATAATTTAAAAAATTAATTTTGATTGTTTAGTTTTTTTATTTATATATATATATATAAATTAATTATAAAACAAATTATTAGTTAAAAATATAATTTATTAAAAATATTTTTTATCAAAAAATAAATAAGCTTATAAAAATCATAAAAATTTAAAAACAAATAATTATTATTTACTGATATATTTTGATTTGCTTTTGAATCATTTTAGGTTTTGATATTATATTTTAAGTAATATCAATCTTATTCATAATAGATTTTTAATTTATTTTTTGATAATTATTAGAATATCTATCAATAAAATTGTTTATATTGAATTTATATGATATATAATAATTATTATTATTATAAATATATATTGTATTCACTTTTGAAAAGAAATTTAAAAATTATTATATTTTCAAAGGTTATAACTTTAAAAAATGAGAAAAAATAAAAAAAATAATTTTTTATTATTTCATTTTTAAAATAAAACCTATAGATCATTAAATGCTTACTTACTAAAATCAATAAGCTCATAGTCCCCGAAACCCCTAAATACATAAACCTTTTAACATCTATATACTACTTAATAAATAATAAATCTAATTTTTATTTATATTTATTATAATTCTAAATAATAATTTTAATTATTTATAGTTTAAATATTTTAAAAACATAATTACAAAAAAAAATTTGAGTGAGACAAATATTATTTAAATAATTTATTTTTAGTCAATAAAAAATATAAGCTTATAAAAAGAAGGAAATATTTGAAAATTAAATATTATTATTTAGTAATATATTTTGATTTGATTTTGAATCATTTTGTGTTATGTAAATATATTTTAATTAATATATATATTATTAATAATAGTTTATTAATTTAATTTTTGATCATTATTATACTATCTATCATTTAAATTGTTTATATTGAATTTATATGATATATAATTAATAAGAATAATATAATTATACATGGTATTCACATTTCAAAAGATTTTAAAAATTATTTTATTTTAAAAGGTTATAACCTTTCAAAATCAAAAAAAAAATTATTTTTAATATATAAATAAAACCTATATACCACTAAATGCCTAAAACAAAAATTTCTAAACTCCTAAATGACAAAACCCGTAAATTAACAATCCATTAAACCGGTATACCATATATAATATATCATAAATCTAAATTTAATTTGTATTCATTTTAATTTTAATTATTCTTTTTAATTATTTATTAGTTTATTTTTTATAGAAATATTAATTGCAAAATAAATAAAGACTGAGAAAAATATAATTTTAATAATTTATTTTTAATCAAAAAATAAATATAAGCTTATAAAAAGATGTAAAAATTTAAAAACAAAAAATATCATTTAGTAATATATTTTACTTTCATTTTGAATCATTATAGGTTTTGCATTTATATTTTAATTGCTATCAATCTTATTAATAATAGTTTATTAATTTATTTTGTGATCATTATTATAATATCTATCAATAAAATTACTTATATTGAATTTAAATGTCTTATAAATATTAAGATTATTATAACTAAATATTATATTTACATTTGAAAAAAATTTAAAAATTATTATATTTTCAAAGGTTATAACCTTCGAAAATGATAAAAAATCACAAAATTAATTTTTTTTATTTTATTATTTAAATAAAACATATAAACCACTAAATGCCTAATCATTTAAATATCTAGACTTCTTAACCAAAAATCCCCCTAAATACTTAAATCATTAAACCTATATAACCTAAATAATAAATAATAAATAATAAATTTCATTTTTATTTGTATTCATTATAATTTTAAATATTCATTTTAATTATTTTTTAGTTTATTTTTTAAAAATATTTATTAGAAAATAAATAATGAGTGAGACATATAATATAAATATATTATTTTTTATGAAAAGAATAAGCTTATAAAAATAAACAAAATTTTAAAAATTTAAAATTTTGTTTAGTAATATAATTTACTTTGATTTTGAATTATTTTGGGTTCTACAAATATATTTAAATTAATATCTATCTTATTAATAATAGTTTATTAATTTATTTTTCGATCATTATTTTAATATGTATTAATAAAATTTATTATATTAAATTTACATCAAATATAATTATTAAGATTATTATAACTAAGTATTGTATTCATATTTTAGAAAGATTAAAAAATTATTATATTTTCAAAGGTTATAACCTTTGAAAATCACGAAAAATCAAAAAATAAATTTTTTGTTATTTAATTGATTAAATAAAACCTATAAACACCTAAATGTGCAAACATATAAATCAATAAACTACTTACACCAAAACGACAAAAAACATAAACCATTAAATAGGTATACCTTAAATAATAAATCATATATCTCTTTTTAATTAGTATTCATTATAATTTTAAATATTCATTTTAATTATTTATCAATTTATTTTTATAGAAATATTAATTACAAAATAAATTATTAGTGAGACAGATTTAATTTAAAAAATTTATTTTTCATCAAAAAAAATATATATGCTCATAAAATGAGGCAAATTATTAAAATAAAAAATTATTATTTAGTAATATATCTTATTTTGATTTTGAATATTTTTAGGTTTTGCAATTATATTTTAATTTATATCTATCATATTAATAATAGCATATTAATTTATTTGTTGATAATTGATATCATATCTATCAATAAAATTTTTATATTTAGTTTATATTATATATTATTATAATGATTATTATTACTAAATATTGTATTCATATTTTTAAAAAATTTTAATATTATTATATTTTCAAAGGTTATAACCTTTGAATATGTGAAAAAATATTAAAAATAATTTTTCTGTTATTTAATTGTTTAAATAAAACCTATAAACCACTAAATGCCTAAAAACATAAATCGCTAAAGTCATAAACGAAAAAACCTCTAAATAATAAAAATATTAAACTGGTATACATTAATAATAATTCATAAATCTCATTTTAATTTTTAGTAACTATAATTTTTAAATTTTATTTTAATTATTTATCAGTTTATTTTTATAGAAATATTAATTACAAAATAATTATTAGTAAGTATATCTAATTTAAATTAGACTCGTATACCCAAAATAATAACGAATAAATCTGAATATATCTTTTTTCATTATAATTTTAAATATTCATTTTAATTATTTATTTGTTTATTTTTATATAAATATTAAATTTAAAATAAATTATGAATTAGACAAATATAATTTATATATTTTAATTTTCATCAAAAAAATATGGATTAAATTTTTAAAAGAAAAAAAAATTCAAAACAACAAATAATTATATAATAATATATTTTGATTTCTTCTGAATCACTTTAGGTTTTTTTATTATATTTTAATTGATATCTATCTTTTTAATAATACATTATAAATTTATCTTTTGATCATTTTTAGAATATATATAAATACTATTATTTATATTGAATTTATATGATATATAAATATAATGATTATTATAACTAAATATTGAATTCACTTTTAAAAAAAAATTTAAACTTATTATATTTTCAAATGTTATAACCTTTGAAAATATCAAAAAATAATAAAAATAAATATTTTGTTATCTTAATTTTTAAATAAAACCTATAAACCACTAAATGCATACACAGTAAAAACAGTAAACTCCCAAGGCCCATAATGCTTAAATACATAAACCATTAAACTGCTATATACTACTTATTAATTAAGAAATCTAATTTTTATTTCAATTTATTATTATTTTAAATATTCATTTTAATTATTTATATGTTTATTTTATAGAAATATTTATTACAAAATAAATTATGAGTGCAACAAATATAATTTAAATAATTTATTTTTAATCAAAAAAAAATATATATGCTTATAAAAGAAGTAAAAATTTAAAAATTAAAAATTATTATCCAGTAATATTTTTACTTTAATTTTGAATCAATTTGGGTTTTGTAAATATTTTTTAATTAATATTAATCTTATTATTAAGAGTTTATTAATTTAATTTTTGATCATTATTATAATATCTATCAAAAAAATTGTTTATATTTAATTTATATGATATATAATTATTAAAATTATTATAACTAAATATTGTATTCACATTTCAAAAAATTTTAAATATTATTATATTTTCAAAGGTTATAACTAATGAAAATGACAAAAAATTACAAATTTTTTTTTTGTTATTTTATTGTTTAAATAAAACCTATATACAACTAAATGCCTAAAAACATAAATAGCTAAACTCCTAAATGACAAAACTTCTAAATACTTAAACTATTAAATTGGTATACATTAATAATAAATCATAAAACTCATTTTAATTTTTAACTATAATTTTAAATTTTTATTTTAATTATTTATCAATTTATTTTTATAGAAATAATAATAACAAAATAAATTATTAATGAGATAGATCTATTTTATGAAATTTATTTTTTATCAAAAAAAATATATATGCTTATAAAAAGAGGCAAAATTTTAAAAACAAAAATTTTTTATTTTGTAATATATGTTATTTTGATTTTGAATCATTTTAGTTTTTGCAATTATATTTTATTTTATATCATTCTTATTAATAATAGTTTATTAATTTTTTATTGATCATTATTATAATATCTATTAATAAAATTATTTATATTTAATTTACATTATATATATTTATTAATAATAATATTACTAAATATTATATTAGCATTTAAAAAAAATTGAAATTATTAAATTTTCAAACGTTATAACCATCAAAAATTAAAAAAAAACAAAAAAATTAATTTTTTATTTTTTCATTCTTTAAATAAAAACTATAAATCACTAAAGTCCTAAACACTTAAATCACTAAACCCCAAAACACCTAAATACTTAAACCATTAAACTAGTATATCCTGAATAATAAATAATAAATCTCAATTTTATTTGTATTCATTATAATTTTAAATATTCATTTTAATTATTTATTAGTTTATTTTTATATAATTATAAATTAAAAATAAATTTTGTGGAAGAAAAATATAATTTAAATAATTTACTTTTAATAACAAAAAATATAAACCTATAAAAAGAAGCAAAATATCAAAAAAATTATTATTTAGTATTATATTTTACTTTGATTTTGAATAAATTTATGTTTTGCAAATATATTTTAAAAAATATCTATCTTATTAATAATAGTTTATTAATTTATTTTTTGATCTTTAATATAATATCTATCAATATAATTGTTTATATTGAATTAACATGATATATAATTATTAAGATTATCATACTTAAATATAGTATACACATATAAAAAAATTTAAATATTGTTATATTTTCGAAGGAAATATCCTTTAAAAATGAGAAAAAATAACAAAAATAAATTTTTTGTTATATCATTGTTTAAATTAAACTTATAAATCATTAAATACCTAAATACTAACATATCTAAACTCCTAAACCCCGAATCCCCTTAATACCTAAACCATTAAACTCGTAAACCTTAAATATAATTTAAATAATTTATAGAAATATTAATTACAAAATAAATTATGAGTGACAAATATAATTTAAATAATATATTTTTCATCAAAAAAATAAGCTTATAAAATGATGTTAAAACTAAAAAAAATATTATTTAGTAATAAATTTGACTTTGATTTTGAATCATTTTAGATTTTTGAATTAATTTTAATTTATATCTATTATATTAATAATAGTTTATTAATTTATTTTTTGATAATTGATTTAATATTTATCAATAAAATTGTTTATATTTATTTTATATTATATATAGTTATAATAATAATTATTACTTAATATTGGATTCACATTTTTAAAAAATTTTAAAATTATTATATTTTCAAATGTTAAGACATTTGAAAACTTGAAAAAATATAAAATATAATTTTTTTGTTTTTTCTTTGTTTAAATAAAAGCTATAAACCATTAAATACCTAAATACTTAAATCAAAAACTTCTAAATCTCGAAAACCCAAATAGATAAATTTTTTAAACAAGTATATCCTAAATAATAAATAATAAATCTCATTCTTATTTTTTTCATTATAATTTTAAATATTCATTTTAATTATTTATTTATTTATTTCTATATAAATATTAAATACAAAATAAATTTTAAGTTAGAAAAATATAATTTATATAAATTATTTTTCAACAAAAAATATAGATAAACTTATTAAAAGAATAAAAAAATTTAAAACAAAAAATTATTATATAGTAATATATTTTACTTTGTTTCTGAATCATTTTAGGTTTTGTAATTATATTTTCAATTATATCTAACTTATTAATAATAGATTATTAATTTATATTTTGATCATTATTAGAATATTTATCAATAAAAATATTTATATTTAATTTATATGATATATAAATTTAATAATTATTATAACTAAATATTGTTTTCACTTTTGAAAAAAGTTTTAAAATTATTATATTTTCAAAGATTATAACCTTTGAACATGTGAAAAAACAAAAAAAATATTTTTTTTATTATTTCATTGTTTAAATAAAACCTATAAATCACTAAATGCCTAAATACTTAAATCACTAAACTACAAAATTTTAATATCCCTATATAGATAATCGTTTAAATGGGTATCCACTAAATAATAATTAATAAATCTCATTTTTATTTGTTTTCATTTTAATTTAAAAAATCCATTTTGATTGTTTAGTTATTTATTTATTTATATATATTAATTATAGAATAAAATATAAGTTAAAAATATAATTTATAAAAATTATTGTTCATCAAAAAATAGATAAGCTTATAAAAAGAATAAAAATTTAAAAACAAATAATTATTATTAAGTAATATATTTTGCTTTGCTTTTGAATCATTTTAGGTTTTGATATTATATTTTAAGTAATATCAATCTTATTCAATATAGATTTTTAATTTATTTTTTGATAATTATTAGAATATCTATCAATAAAATTGTTTATATTGAATTTATATGATATATAATTATTATGATTATTATAAATATATATTGTATTCACTTTTGAAAAGAAATTTAAAAATTATTATATTTTCAAAGGTTATAATCTTAAAAAATGAGAAAGAATACAAAAAATAAATTTTTTGTTATTTCTTTTTTAAATAAAACCTATAGACCACTGAATGTTTACTTACTTAAATCAGTAGCACATAAAACCCCAAACCTCTATATACTTAAACCTTATAACAGTTGTATACTAGTTAATAAATAATAAATCTCATTTTTATTCCTATTTATTATAATTTTAAATATTCATTTTAATTATTTATATTTTAATTTTTTAGAAAAATTAATTACAAAATAAATCTCGAGTGAGACAGATATATTTTATATAATTTATTTTTAATCAATAAAAAATATAAGCTTATAAAAAGAAGCAAATAATTGAAAATTAAATATTGTTATTTAGTAATATATTTTGATTTGATTTTCAATCATTTTGTGTTATGTAAATATATTTTAATTAATATTTATATTATTAATAATAGTTTATTAATTTAATTTCTGATCATTATTATACTATCTATTAATAAAATTATTTATATTTAATTTATATGATATATAATTAATAAGATTAATATAATTATACATGGTATTCACATTTCAAAAGATTTTAAAAATTATTTTATTTTTAAAGGTTATAACCTTTGAAAATGTAAAAAAAATCAAAGAAAATTTTTTTTTATTATATAAATAAAACCTATATACCAGTAAATGCCTAAAAACATAAATTGCTAAACTCCTAAATGAAAAAACCCCAAAATAATTGATCATTAAACCGGTATACCATATATAATTGTTGGGCAATTGTGCTTCCACAGTAGTTAGATTGAGATACAGAAACACAGATACAACAGAAAACAAGCAATATATATATCCCAATTCAGCAACCATCCATGATAGAATCAAATAAAGAGAAATAAACATCAAAAATAACGTGGTTCGCTAGTCACTCAGTACGACTAGCTAAATCCATCATAAAATGCTTTTGCATTACAAATTAAAGTAACAGAAATGTCTTACAGTATGCAGTACACAGAATAGTCGCGATAAATCTTACAAAGAGAATAGAGAGAAATGATGAACAGTTCCACGGTTCCAAATAGAGACACCCAAAAATAAAATTACAAAACAATTTATATTAAAATTTTTCTCAGTTCATTTAACAGGAGCGGGTCGTATCATGAGATGGATCAGGCTCTGCTCAAATTTCGGCCCGGTGTCTGGTAAGCGAGACCTCTGTTATTGTGCTACTACTGCATCCCCGGCCTCTTAATATTTCCTTTCCTGCACTTACATGAAAATATTAAAAAATAAAAAATATTTGGTCATACAAACAGATTATCAAAAAATAAATTACATATACAACAATAATAAATATTAAATCACATTTTAATTTGTATTCATTATAATTTTAAATATTCATTTTAAGTATTTTATTTTTTATATAAATATTAATTACAAAATAAATAATTAGTCAGACAAATATAATATTAATAATTTACTTTTAATAAAAAAAATATATAATATTATAAAAAGAAGTAAATATTTAAAACCAAAAATTTATTATTTAGTAATAAATTTTACAGTGATTTTAAATCATTTTAGGTTTTGTAATTATATTTTAATTTATATCAATCATATTAATAATAGTTTATTAATTTATTTTTTGATAATTGTTATCATATCTATAAGTAAAATAATTTATAATTAGTTTATATTATATATAATTAAATGATTATTATTACTAAATATTTTATTCACATTTTAAAAAAATCTTAAAATTATTATATTTTCAAATGTTATAACCTTTGAAAATGTGAAAAAATAACAAAAATAATTTTTTTTGTTATTTCATTGTTTAAATAAATCCTATAAACCACTTAATGTCTAAATACTTAAATCAATAACTCCTAAACTTTGAAAACCCTAAATAGATAATCTTTTTAAACTAGTATACCCTAAATAATAAATAATAAATCTCAATATTATTTGTTTCATTATAATTTAAATTATTCAATTTAATTATTTATTCGTTTATTTTTTTATAATTATTAATTATAGAATAAATTGAGTTAGCCAAATATAATTTATATAATTATTTTTCATCAAAAAAATATAGATAAACTTTTTAAAAGAAAAAAAATTCAAAACAAAAAATAATTATATAGTAATATATTTTGCTTTGTTTCTGAATTATTTTAGGTTTTGTAATTATATTTAAATTGATATCTATCTTATTAATAATAGATTATTAATTTATTCTTTGATCATTATTAGAATATTTATCAATAAAAATATTAATAATGAATTTATATGATATATAAATATAATGATTATTATAACTAAATATTGTATTCACTTTTGAAAAAAATTTAAAAATTATTATATTTTCAAAGGTTATAACCTTTGAAAATATCAAAAAATAAAAAAAATAAATTTTTTGATATTTTTTTAAAATAACACCTATAAACCACTAAATGCATGCATATTTAAATCAGTAAACTCCTAAACTCCGTAATGCCAAAATACACAAACCATTAAACTGCTATATACTACTTAATAACTAATAAATCTAATTTTTAATTCTATTTATTATAATTTTAAATATTCAATTTAATTATTTATTAGTTTATTTTTATAGATATATTTATTACAAAATAAATTATGAGTGTGAAAAATATAATTTAAAAAATATATATGCTTATAAAAGAAGTAAAAATTTAAAAATTAAAAATTGTTATCCATAAATATATTTTACTATAATTTTGAATCAATTTGGGTTTTGTCATTATTTTTTAAATAATATCTATCTTAATATCAATAGTTTATAAATTTAAATTTGATCATTATTATAATATATATCAATAAAATTATTTATATTTAATTTATATGATATATAATTATTAATATTATTATAACTAACTATTGTATTCACATTTCAAAAAATTATTATTATTATTATATTTTCAAAGGTTATAACCTATGAAAATGAGATAAAATTATAGAAATTTTTTTTGATATTTTATTTTTTTAAATAAAACGTATAAACCACTAAAAGCCTAAAAACATAAATCGCTAAAATCCTAAATGAAAAAACCTCTAAATTCTTAAACCATTAAGCTGGTATACAATAATAATAAGAAATAAATCTCATTTTAAATTATATTCAGTATAATTTAAATTTTTATTTTAAATATTTATCAGTTTATTTTTCTAGAAATATTAATTACAAAATAAATTATTAATGAGAAATATATAATTTAAATTAAACCAGCATCCCTAAATAATAAATAATAAATCACATTTTTTTTCATTATAATTTTAAATATTCATTTTAATTATTTATTTGTTTATTTTTATAAATATATTAATTATAGAATAAATTATGAGTTAGACAAATATAATTTATATAAATTATTTTTCATCAAAAAAATATAAATAAACTTTTTAAAAGAAAAAAAATTTAAAACAAAAAATTATTATATAGTAATATATTTTGCTTTGCTTCTAAATCATTTTAGGTTTTGTAATTATATTATAATTGATATCTATCTTATTAATAATAGATTATTAATTTATTTTTTGATCATTATTACAATATTTATCAATAAAATTGTTTATATTGAATTTACATGATATATAATTATTAAGATTATTATAACTAAATATTATGTTTATATTTGAAATTAATTTAAATTTATTATATTTTTAAAGGTTATCATCTTTGAAAATGAGATAAAATCACAAAAATAATTTTTTTTATTTTATTGTTTATATAAAACCTATAAACTACTAAATGCCTAAACGCTTAAATCATTAAACTCCTAAACCGGCAAACCCCAAAACCCTTAAATACTTAAACATTTAAACAATCTTTAAAGGTTTAAGTATTTATATATAATATATAAATATCTATCAATAAAAAATAGTTTATTAAGTTATTTTTTGATCATTATTATAATTATAATTATATTTAGTTTATTAATATCTATCAATAAAATTGTTTTTATTAATTTACTAGATATATAATTATTAAGTTTATTATAACTAAATATTGCATTCACATTTGAAAAAAATTTAAAAATTATTATATTTATATAGATTATAACCTTCAAAATTGATAAAAAATTTGAAAAATAATTTTGTTGTTATTTTATTATATAAATAAAACATATAAACTACTAAATACCTAAACACTCAAATCACTAAACTCCTATACACCTAAATACTTAAACCATTAAACCCGTATACCCTAAATAATTAATCAAAAATCTCATTTTTATGTGTATTCATTAATTTTTTTAATATTCATTTTAATTATTTATTAGTTTATTTTTATAGAAATATTAATTGCAAAATAAAATTATGAATGAGACAAATATAATTTAAATAATTTATCTTCTTCAAAAAAATTTATAAGATTATAAAAAGAATCAAAAATTTAAAAATAAAAAATTATTATTTAGTAATATATTTTACTTTGATTTTGAATCATTTTAGGTTTTGAAAATATATTTTAATTAAAATCTATCTTATTAATAATAGTTTATTAATCTATTTTATGATCAGTATTATAATATCGATCAATAAAATTATTTATATTGAATTTACATGATATTTACTTTTTATGATTATTATACTTAAATATTGTATTAACATTTGAAAAAAAAATTAAAAATTATAATATTTTCAATGGTTATAACCTTGAAAATAAGAAAAAATCAAAAAAATAAATTTTTTTATTTAATTATTTAAATAAAACCTATAAACCACGAAATACCTAAATACTTAAATTACTAAACTCCTAAACCCTGATACTACTGCACCACACAAACATAGCGACGGACCACAGTACACACGTGCACATAGATAAACAACTTGTAGAGGGCCCCACTAGCTAGCCAAATTGATAACATTCAGACAACTGACGAGACCGAGCAAAGTGGTCGGTAGTAAACCCAAGAGTAGCTAGGAGTGGGTCCCACTAGCCGTATCAGGCAGCATAGAGGGCCACCCAACCGTAACCCAATAGAAGTAATGGGTATTCCATGTTTAATTGGAGAGCCGGAAAAATCCAAAGCATCACCAAGCAGGGCCAACAAGCAATGGAGTCCAGACCAGCTACACGGGAGCGAAAGATTCAAACTTGTAGTTTATGTTTGTAGTCTTATTTGTAACATAGACTGTATGCACCATGTATTTGTAGAGAGGGATCATGACATACTCACACACACAATCTTGTATGTTCTCTATGTAGAATGCAATGAGGGCAATTGAACCCATGAGAATCTCTAAGTGGGGCCCACTAATACATTTTGTAAATACACATCATGCGATGCTACACATCCGAAAGTATAAGACCAATCTTTATAGCATTTTGTAATTTTACTTGTATTTTAGCTTGGTTGTACGCGTAGATAATTAGATTGTGAGATGGACCTCATCACACATGCACATCGATGCATGCATATTTTTTGATATTTTGTCGGTGCAACATACAACCACTTCTTGGAGCTTGAAAAGGAAGCATTATAACACAAGAGATACTCTTTTGAAGATCATTGGAGCAAAAAAATGTGGAATTCAGAGGTGAGAATGAATTGAAAATGTGTAGTCGATATGGACTTGTGGATTTATGGGTATTCAGTTTTACATGTATTCCATTGCATAGCAATGACATAGGCAAACGCTTGATGATGCATGTCACACACATGTACAATCTTATATTTGCATAGTTTTAATATGGTGCATCATTCATGTTCCTCCAAAAGGCTTGGAAAAATTTGAATGGAAAGGACGTAGTGCACATAATGACTCAATGCCAACTCTGAAGTCTGGGAATGCCAGGTGATTTTTGTTGTATTCGTATGCTTGGAATTATTAGGCATTATGTTTTTTTATGTATTTTATGCATAGAATCATTAAGGTGCATAGGATTTGGTGGGCTGGCCTAAATTTGTCAGCTTTTTAGACTCTTAAATAATCAAAACATTAAACCGGTATACCATATATAATAAATCATAAATCTCATTTTAATTTGTATTCATTATAATTTTAAATATTCATTTTAATTATTTATTAGTTTATTTTTTATAGAAATATTAATCACAAAACAAATAATGAGGGAGACAAATATAATTTTAATAATTTATTTTTAATCAAAAAAAAATAAACTTATATAAAGAAGTAAAAATTTAAAAACAAAAAATTATTATTTAGTAATATATTTTACTTTGATTTTGAATCATTATATATAGTTTTTGCAATTATATTTTAATTGCGATCAATCTTAATAATAATAGTTTATTAATTTATTATTTGATCATTTTTATAATATCGAACAATAAAATTACTTATATTCAATTAAAATGTCTTATAATTATTAAGTTATTAAAACTAAATATTATATTTTCATTTGAAAAAAATTTAAAAATTATTATATTTTCAAAGGTTATAACCTTCAAAAATGATAAATAATCACAAAAATAATTTATTATTATTTTATTATTTAAATAAAACTTAAAAATCACTAAATGCCTAAACATTTAAATCTCTAGACTCCTAAGCCCCAAAACCCCATAAATGCTTAAACCATTAAACCTATATAACCAAAATAATAAATAATAAATCTCATTTTATTTGTATTCATTATAATTTTAAATATTCATTTTAAATATTTTTTACTTTATTTTTATAAAAATATTAATTACAAAATAAATAATGAGTGAGACAGATTTAATTTAAATAAATTATTTTTTATGAAAAAAAAAAGCTTATAAAAATAAACACAATTTCAAAACTTTAAAATTTTATTTAGTAATATAATTTACTTTGATTTTGAATTTTTTTGGGTTCTACAAATATATTTTAATTAATATCTATTAAATTAATAATAGTTTATTAATTTATTTTTTGATCATTATTATAATATATATTAATATAATTTTTTATATTGAATCTCCAACAAATATAATTATTAAGATTATTATAACTAAGTATTGTATTCATATTTTAGAACTATTAAAAAATTATTATATTTTTAAAGGTTATAACCTTTGAAAATCACGAAAATTCATTAAAATAATTTTTTTGTTATTTCATTAATTAAATAAAACCTATAAACACGAAAATGTCTAAACATATAAATCAATAAACTCCTTAACCCCAAAACCACAAAAAACATAAACAATTAAATAGTTATACCCTAAATGTTAAATAATAAATCTCATTTTTATTAGTTTTCATTATAATTTTAAATATACATTTTAATTATTTATTTGTTTAATTTTATAGAAATATAATTTAAAAAATAAATTATTTGTGAAACACATATAATTTAAATAATTTATTTTTCATCAAAAAATATATAGGCTTATAAATGGATACAAAAATTTAAATATATAAAATTAATAAAGTAAAATAGTTCACTTTGATTTTGAGTCATTTTAGGTTTTGCAAATATATTTTAAACAATATTTATCTTATTAATAATTGGTTATTACTTTTTTATGATCATTATTATAATAAATATCAATAAAATAGTTTATATTGAATTTATATGATATATAATTATTATGATTATAATAACTTCATATTGTATTCAATTTTCAAAAAAAAATATAAAAATTATTATATTTTGAAGTTTATAACCTTCAAAAATGAGAAAAATAACAAAATAATTTTTTTGTTATTTTATTTTTTATATAAAATCTATAAACCACTAAATGATTAAATACTAAAATGACTAAACATTTAAACCCCGAGCCCATAAATACTTAAAACATTAAATTAATATAGTCTAAATAATAAATTATAAATCTTAGTTTTATTTGTATTCATTATAATTTTAAATATTCATTTTAATTATTTATCAGTTTATTTTTATAGAATTATTAATTACAAAATAAATTATTAGTGAGATAGAAATAATTTAAATTAAACTGTTATCCCCTAAATAATAAAGAATAAATCTCATTTTTTTTTCATTATAATTTTAAATATTCATTTTAATTATTTATTTGTTTATTTTTATATTAATATTAATTAAAAAATAAATTATGAGTTAGACAAATATAATTTATATAAATTATTTTTAATCAAAAAAATATAGATAAACTTCTTAAAAGAAAAAAAAATTAAAACAAAAAATTATTATATAGTAATATAACTTGCTTTGCTTCTGAATCATTATAGGTTTTGTAATTATATTTTAATTGATATCTATCTTATTAATAATAGTTATTAATTTAATTTTTTAAATTATTAGAATATTTATCAATAATATTGTTTATATTGAATATATATGATATATAAATATAATGATTATTATAACTAAATATTAATTTCACATTTGAAAAAATTTTAAAAATTATTATAATTTCAAAGGTTATAACCTTTGAAAATATGAAAAAAAAATAAAAATAAATATTTTGTTATTTTAATTTTTAAATAAACCTATAAACCACTAAATGCAAACACAGTTAAATCAGTAAACTCCTAATGCCCATAATGCCCAAATACACAAACCATTAAATCGCTATATACTACTTCATAATTAAGAAATCTAATTTTTATTTCAATTTATTATACTAAATATAAATAAAAATGATATTTAATATTTATTAAGTAGTATATAGCTATTAAAAGGTTTATGTAATTAGGGGTTTTGGGATTTTTGAGCTTACTGATTTAAGTAAGTAAGCATTTAATGATCTATAGGTTTTATTAAAAAAATGAAATAACAAAAAATTTATTTTTATTATATTTTCTCAATTTTTAAGATTATAACCTTTGAAAATATAATAATTTTTATATTTATTTCAAAAGTGAATACAATATTTATTTATAATAATCATTATATTTATATATCATATAAATTCAATATAACCAATTTTAGTGATAAATATTCTAATAATGATCAAAAAATAAATAAATAATTTATTATTAATAAGATAGATATCATGTAAAATATAATAAAAAAACCTAAAATAATTCATAAGCAAAGCAAAATATATTACAATATAATAATTTTTTGTTTTAAATTTTTTTTATTTTAATAAGTTTATCTATATTTTTTGATTAAAAATAATTTATATAAATTATATTTGTCTAACTCATAATTTATTTTGTAATTAATATTTATATAAAAATAAACAAATAAAAAATTAAAATGAAGATTTAAAATTATAATGAAAAAAATAAAAATGAGATTTATTTTTTATTATTTAAGATATATCTGATTAAAAAAATTATATATTTAGGGTTTTCGAGATTTAGAAGTTATTCATTTAAGTATTTAAGCAATTAGTGGTTTATAGGTTTTATTTAAATATGAAAAAACAAATAAATTGTTTTGATAATTTTTCAAATTTTAAAGCATATAACCTTTGAAAATATTATAATTTTAAAATTTTTTAAAAATGTGAATACAATATTTAGTATTAATAATAATTATTATAATAACAATATATAATATAAACTAAATATAAATAATTTTATTGATAGATATTATATCAATTATCAAAAAATAAATTAATAAACTATTATTAATATGATAGATATAAATTAAAATTTAATTACATAAATTAAAATGATTAAAAATAGAAGTAAATTTATTACTAAATAATATTTTTTGTTTTTTAGTATTTGACTCATTTTATAAGATTATATTATTTGTTGATAAAAAATAAATTATTTAAATTATATTTTATCACTCATAATTTATTTTGTAATTCATATTTCAATAAATTATTTAAATTATATTTAAGGTTTACGAGTTTAAAGATTTAAGTATTTAGGGGCTTTGGGGTTTAGGAGTTTAGAGATTTATTTGTTTAGGTATTTAATGGTTTATATGTTTTATTTAAACAAAGATATAGCAAAAAATTTATTTTTTGTTATTTTTTCTCATTTTTGAAGGTGATAACCTTTGAAAATATAACAATTTTTAAATTTTTTTAAATGTGAATACTATATTTAGTTATGATAATAATAATTATTATTATATATCATATAAATTCATTATAAACAATTATATTGATAGATATTATATTAATGATCAAAAAATAAATTAATAAACTATTATCAATAAGTTAGATATTATTTAAAATATATTTGCAAAACCTAAATTTATTCAAAATCAAAGTAAAATAAATTACTAAATAATAATGTTTTTGATGTTTTGCTTCTTTTTATAAGATTATATTTTATGTTCTTAAAATTATATTATTTAAATTATATTTGTCTTCTTCATAATATATTTTGTAATTTATTATTCTATAAAAATAAACTAAAAAATAATTAAAATAAATATTTAAAATTATATTAAATACAAATAGAAGTGAGATTTATCATTTATTATTTATGATATACAGTTTTAATGGTTTAGGTTTTTAGGTATTTTGGGTTTAGTGATCTAACTTTTTATGCATTTAGTGATTTATAGTTTTTTTTAAAGAATGAAAAAACAAAAAATTTAATTTTTTGTTTTTTTTTAATTTTTGAAGGTAACCTTTGAAAATATAATAATTTTTAATTTTTTTAAATGTGAATATAATATTCAATTATAATAATCTTAATAATTATATATAATGTAAACTCAATATAAATAATTATATTAATAGATATTATAATAATGATCAATAAATAATTAATAAACTATTATTAAAAAGAATGATATAAATTAAAATATAATTGCAAAATCTAAAATGATACAAAATTAAAATAAAATTTTTTACTAAAAAATAAATTTTTGTTTTTAAAATTGTGCCTATTTTTATAAGCTTATATTTATTTTTGATGAAAAATAAATAATTAAAATTATATATGTCTCACTAATAATTTATTTTGTAATTAATATTTCTATATAAATAAAGTGATAAATAATTAAAATAAAAATTTAAAATTATACTGAATAAAAATTAAAATGAGATTTATGATTTATTATTATATTTTACCAGTTTAATGGTTTTGAGATTTAAAATTTTCTAAAATGTGAATACAATATTTAGTTATAATATTATTAATAATCATACATCATATAAATTCAATATAAACAATTTTATTGATAGTTATTATAATAATAAATAAAAATTAAATTAATAAACTATTAATAATAAGATAGATATTAAATAAAAATTATTTACAAAACCCAAATTGATTCAAAATTAAAGTAAAATATATTACAGAATAATAATTTTTAATTTTTAAATTTTTACTTCTTTTTTATGTGTATTTATATTATTTCATTAAAAATAAATTATTTAAATTATATTTGTCGCACTCATAATTTATTTTGTAATAAATATTTCTATAAAAATAAACTAATAAATAATTAAAATCAATATTTAAAATTAAAATAAATAGAAATAAAAATTAGATTTATCATTTATTATTTATTATGTATTATATATCGGTTTAATGGTTACTGTATTTAGGCATTACGGGATCTAGGAGTTTACTTATTTAAATGTGTATGCATTTAGTAGTTTATAGGTTTTATTTAAAAAATAAAAAAACAAAAAATTTATTTTTATTATTTTTTGATATTTTCAACGGATATAACCTTAGAGAATATAATAATTTTTAAATTTTTTTCAAAAGTGAATTAAATATTTAGTTATAATAATAATTATATATATATATATATATCATATAAATTCAATATAAACTATTTTATTGATAAATATTCTATTAATGATCAAAAAATTAATTAATAATCTATTATTAATAAGATAGATATCAATTATAATATAATTACAAAACCTAAAATGATTCAGAAGCAAAGCAAAATATATTACTATATAATATTCTTTTGTTTTGAAATTTTATTTTTCTTTTAAAAAGTTTATCTATATTATTTTGATGAACAATATTTTATATAAATTATATTTGTGTAACTCATAATTTATTTTGTAATTAATATTTATATAAAAATAAACAAATAAATAATTAAATTTGAATATTTAAAATTAAAATGAAAAAAAATTAGATTTATTCTTTATTATTTAGGATATACCGGTTTAATTTAAATTAAATCTGTCTCACTCATAATTTATTTTGTAATTAATATTTCTATAAAAATAAACTGATAAATAATTAAAATAAAAATTAAAATTATACTGAAAAATTAAAATAATTTATTTTGTTCCTCTCTCAACTCTAGAATGATTGTGAAAGCTCTAAACAAAATAATAGGAGCTTTTACTTTATCTCTATTATGTCTCATCATATTTGATATTGAATCACTAGGCTATCAAAGGTAATTTGACTCATGTAGGCTAAAGACTAAACCAAAGTTGTACACATATGTGTTCAAATAGCTAGTTGTTGAGGATGCTATTTATATTGATTATTGTAATTTCTTCTAAAATATCTCTCATGCACACACTCAAAGCAATTATTTTAAAACATAGTTCACCTCTAAAAAAATAACCACCTTGTAGCCTATTAGAACAAACTAGCCCCATGGAGGTTTGAGCAGGGCAAGAAGTATGGGCTATCTTTCAATCAAGAATCAAAAAATTTATATTATTGCCATGTCTAAGCCTTTTTTTAATATCCTCATGGATAATAAAAGTATCATTTCTTTCTTTTTATATTAAATTAGTTATGTATACAAGCTCACAATACCCAAAAAGGTGTAAATGAATCATATTCAAATGTAAATAAGGTTTTAATCATTGCTCAAAATATTAGTCTTGCATATTGACACTTGAGGTCACAAATCAAAGGAAAAAGCCATGGTGATATTTCCAATCCCAAGAATTTTAGCTATAGAAAGTTATAAAGAGTAGTACTCGAGATTTAACTATTTCTAGGGTCATGACTTTTGCTCTTGAGGAATGTCCAAAGTTACAAATATTCCTAGTGCAATAACTTTGCAATATAAAGATAAAATGCACAAGCTATGGTCATATCCAATGCTATGACCCAGAATTATAGTGATTAAAAATGTATTCATGATCATTCTTAGTGCCATAACAATATGTTCAACAGATAGACACAAGTTATGGCATATTCTCATCGATATGATTTTGTGTTCTACAGACAAAATATACAATCATGACAATTGCTAATGCTATAATAATCTAAAGCAAGAAAGAGACTGAATCCATAACTTACTCCTTGAGTCATGACTTTGTGTTACATATACAAAAAGATAAATATTTGACATTCCTAAAAGTTGTGAATATCAATTTAAATTTAACACTTAGTCATTTGATTATAAAAGTGCAAAACATTAGATTTAGGATTTAGGGTTTATGGATTAGGGTTATAGTTTAGGGTTTAAGGTTTAGGATATAAAGTTTAGGGTTTATGGTTTTTTTTTGTTTTTTTTTGGAAAATACACACTTTATTTATCATTTAGGCACACAACTTACAAGAGACTAAAAAGCTGACAAATTTAGGCCAGCCCACCAGATCCTATGCACCTTGATGATTCTATGCATAAAATACATAAAAAAACATAAAGCCTAATAATTCCAAGCGTACGAATACAACTAAAATCACCTGGCATTCCCGAACATCAGACTTGGCATTGAGTCATTATGCGCACTGCATCCTTTACATTCAAATTTGTCCAAGCCATTTGGAGGAACCTGAATGATGCACCATATTAAAACTATGCATATATAAGATTGTGCATGTGTGTGACATGCAGCATCAAGCATTTGCCTATGTCATTGCTATGCAATGGAATACATGTAAAACTAAATACCCATAAATCCACAAGTCCATATCTACTGCACATTGTCAATTCATTCTAACCTCTGAAATCAACATTCTTTTGCTCCAATGATCCTCAAAAGAGTATCTCTTGTGTTAGAATGCTTCCTTTTCAAGCTCCAAGAAGTGGCTATATGTTGCACTGACAAAATATCAAAAAATATGCATGCATCGGTGTGCACATGTGATGAGGTCCGTCTCACAGTCTAATTATCTACGCGTACAACCAAGCTAAAATACAAGTAAAATTACAAAATACTATAAAGATTGGTATTCTTCTTTTGGGAGTTTAGTATCACCTAATGTGTATTTACAAAATGCATTAGTGGGCCGCACTTAGAAATACTCATGGGTCCAGCTGCCCTCATTGCATGCTACATAGAAAACATACAAGATTGTGCATGTGAGTATGTCATGATCAGTCTCTACAAGTACATGGTGCATACAGTCTAAAATACAAATAAGACTACAAACATAAACTACAAGTTTGAATCTTTTGCTCCCGTGTGGCTGGTCTGGACTCCATTGCTTACTGGCCCAGCTTGGTTATGCTTCGGATTTTTTCGGCACTCCAATTAATAATGGAATACCCCCTACACATGTTGGGTTACGGTTGGGTAGCCCTCTATGCTGCCTGATTCGACTAGTGGTACCCACTCCTAGCTACTCCTGGGTTTACTTCCGACCACTTTGCTCGGTCTCGTCAGTTGTCTGAATGTTATCATCCCTGCTTGCTAGTGGGGCCCTCTACAAGCTGGTAGCCCATAGTTCTGGCTGCTTCCAGGACTTGCTGGCCCCTCTCAATGCTACACTAAAATGAACAAGAATATGTGCACGTGTGTACTGTTGTCCGTTGGTATGTGTGTGTGGAGTAGTAATATCAGGGTTTAGGAGTTTTGCAATTTAAGTATTTAGGTATTTTGTAGTTTATAGGTTTTATTTAAATAATTAAATAACAAAAAAATATATTTTTATGATTTTTTCTCATTTTCAAGGTTATAACAAATGAAAATATTATAATTTTTAATTTTTTTTCAAATGTTAATACAATATTTAATTATAATAATCATAAAAATTCAATATCATGTAAATTCAATATAAATAATTTTATTGATCGATATTATAATACTGATCATAAAATAGATTAATAAACTATTATTAATAAGATAGATATTAATTAAAATATATTTGCAAAACCTAAAATGATTCAAAATCAAAGTAAAATATATTACTAAATAATAATTTTTTATTTTTAAATTTTTGATTCTTTTTATTATCTTATAAATTTTTTTGATAAAATAATTTATTTAAATTTTATTTGTCACATTCATAATTATAATTTGCAATTAATATTCCTATAAAAATAAACTAATAAATAATTAAAATGAATATTAAAATTATAATGAATACAAATAAAAATGAGATTTATGATTAATTATTTAGGGTATACTGGTTTAATGGTTTAAGTATTTAGGAGTTTAGGAGTTAGTGATTTAAGTGTTTAGGCATTTAGTAGTTTATATGTTTAATTTAAATAATGAAATAACAAAAAAATTATTTTTCAAAGTTTTTATCAATTTTGAAGGTTATAATCTTTATAAATATAATAATTTTTAAATTTTTTTCAAATGTGAATACAATATTTAGTTATAATAAACTTAATAATTATATATCATGTAAATTAAAAAAAACAATTTTATTGATAGATTTTAATAAACTAAATATAAATATAATTATAATAATGATCAAAAATTAAATTAATAAACTATTATTTATATATAGATATTTATATATTATTTATAAATACTTAAACATTTAAAGATGGTTTAAATGTTTAAGTATTTAAGGGTTTTGGGGTTTGGGGGTTTAGGAGTTTAAAGATTTAAGTGTTTATGTATTTAGTAGTTTATAGGTTTATATAAACAATAAAATAAAAAAAATTATTTTTGTGATTTTATCTCATTTTCAAAGATGATAACTTTTAAAAATATTATAATTTTTAAATTATTTTCAAATGTAAATATAATATTTAGTTATAATAATCTTAATAATTATATATCATGTAAATTCAATATAAACAATTTTATTGATAAATATTATAATAATGATCAAAAAATAAATTAATAATCTATTATTAATAAGATAGATATCAATTAAAATATAATTACAAAACCTAAAAAATTCAGAAGGAAAGCAAAATATATTACTATAAAATAATTTTTGTTTTGAATTTTTTTTTCTTTTAAAAAGTTTATTTATATTTTTATGATGAAAAATAATTTATATAAATTATATTTCTCTAACTCATAATTTATTCTGTAATTAATATATTTATAAAAATAAACAAATAAATAATTAAAATGAATATTTAAAATTATAATGAAAAAAAATGTGATTAATTATTTATTATTTAGGGATACTAGTTTAATTTAAATTAGATATTTCACACTAATAATTTATTTTGTAATTAATATTTCTATAAAAATAAACTGATAAATATTTAAAATCAAAATTTAAAATCATACTAAATAAAATTTAAAATGAGATTTATTATTTATAATTACTAAATACAAGATTAATGGATTATATATTTAAAGGTTTTTTCATTTAGGATTTTTGTGATCTATGTTTTTAGGCTTTTAGAGGATTATACGTTTTATTTAAAAAAATAAAATATCAAAAAAAAATTTATAATTTTTTCTCATTTTCATAGGTTATAACCTTTGAAAATATAATAATATTTAAAATTTTTTGAAATGTGAATACAATACTTAGTTATAATAATATTAATAATTATATATAATATAAATTCAATATAAACAATTTTATTGATATATAATATAATAATGATCAAAATTAAATTTATAAACTAATGATATTAAGATAGATATTAATTAAAAAATAATTTCAAAACCCAAATTGATTCAAAATTATAGTAAAATATATTTCTAGATAACAATTTTTATTTTTTAAATTTTTACTTCTTTTATAAGCATATATATTTTTTAAATTATATTTTTCGCACTCTAATTTATTTTGTAATATATAATTTCTATAAAAATAAACTAATAAATAATTAAAATGAATATTTAAAATTATAATAAATAAAATTATAAATTAGATTTATTAATTATTAAGTAGTATATAGCGGATTAATGATTTATGTATATTTGCATTATGAGGTTTAAAAGTTTATTGATTTAACTGTGCATGCATTTAGTGGTTTATAGGTGTTATTTTAAAAAAAATATCAAAAAATTTTTTGTTTTTATTTTTTGATATGTTCAAAGGTTATAACCTTTGATAATATAATAATTTTTAAAATTTTTTCAAAAGTGAATATAATATTTAGTTATAATAATCATTATATTTATATATCATATAAATTCAATATAAATATTTTTTTGATAAATATTCTAATAATGATCAAAGAATAAATTAATAATTTATTATTAATAAGATAAATATCAATTTAAATATAATTACAAAACCTAAAATGATTTAGAAACAAAGCAAAATATATTACTATATCATTATTTTTTGTTTTGAATTTTTTTTTCTTTTAAAAAGTTTATCTATATTTTTTTGATGAAAAATAATTATATAAATTATATTTGTCTAACTCAATTTATTCTGTAATTAATAATTATATAAAAATAAATGAATAAATAATTAAAATGAATAACGGAGGTCTCACTGTATAACCAAATATTTGTGTAAACAAATAATTTATTCTATTTGTATAACCAAATATATTTTCTTTTTTAATATTTTCATGTGTGTGTAGGAAAGGAAATATTAAAAGGCTGGGGATGCAGTAGTAGCACAATAACGGAGGTCTCGCTATTTTTGGACCTGTGGAACTGTTCATCCTTTCTCTATATTCTCTCTTTGTAATTTATCTCGACTATTCTGTGTGCTGCATACTGTAAGACATTTATGTTGCTTTAATCTGTAACATAAAAGCATTTTCTGGTGGATTTTTCTAGTAATACTTAGCGACTAGCGAACCACGTTATTTTTAAAGTTTATTTATCATTTTTTGATTCTATAATTGATGGTTGCTGAATTGGGATATATATATTGCTTGTTTTCTATTGTTTCTGTGTTTCTGTATCTCAATCTGACTACCGTGGAAGCACAATTGCCCAACAATTATATTTGATATGCCAATTTAATGGATCAATTATTTAGGGGTTTTGTCGTTTAGGAGTTTAGCAATTTATGTTTTTATGGATTTAGTGGTATATAGGTTTTATTTAAATAATAAAAATAAAATTTTTTTTTTGATTTTCAAAGGTTATAACCTTTGAAAATAAAATAATTTTTAAAATTTTTTGAAATGTGAATACCATGTATAATTATATTAATCTTATTAATTATATATCATATAAATTCAATATAAACAATTTTAATGATAGATATTATAATAATGATAAGAAATTAAATTAATAAATTATTATTAATAATATAAATATTAAGAAAAATATATTTAAATAACATAAAATGATTCAAAAATCAAATAAAAATATATTACTAAATAATAATATTTAATTTTTAAATTTTTCTATCTTTTTATAAGCTTATTTTTTTATGATTAAAAATAATTTATATAAATAAAATCTCTCACTCGAAATTTATTTTGTAATTAATTTTTCTAAAAAATTAAAATATAAATAATTAAAATGAATATTTAAAATTATAATAAATAGAAATAAAAATGAGATTTATTATTTATTAGTATACAGCTGTTATAAGGTTTATGTATATAGAGGTTTCGGGGTTTATGTGCTACTGATTTAAGTAAGTAAACATTCAGTGGTATATAGGTTTTATTTAAAAAAGAAATAACAAAAAATTTATTTTTTGTATTATTTCTCATTTTTTAAGATTATAACCTTTGAAAATATAATAATTTTTAAATTTCTTTTCAAAAGTGAATACAATATATATTTATAATAATCATAATAATTATATATCATATAAATTTAATATTAACAATTTTATTGATAGATATTCTAATAATTATCAAAAAATAAATTAAAAATCTATTATGAATAAGATTGATATTACTAAAAATATAATATTAAAACCTAAAATGATTCAAAAGCAAAGCAAAATATATTACTTAATAATAATTATTTGTTTTTAAATTTTTATTCTTTTTATAAGCTTATCTATTTTTTGATGAACAATAATTTTTATAAATTATATTTTTAACTCATAATTTATGTTATAATTAATATATATATATAAATAAAAAACATAACAATCGAAATGAATTTTTTAAATTATAATGAAAACAAATAAAAATGAGATTTATTAATTATTATTTATGGTATACCGGTTTAAAGGATTATCGATATAGGTGTATTGAGATTTTATAGTTTAGTGATTTAAGTGTTTAGGCATTTAGTGATTTATAGGTTTTATTTAAACAATGAAATAACAAAAAAAATATTTTTTTTATTTTTTTACATGTTCAAAAGTTATAATCTTTGAAAATATAAAAATTTTAAAACTTTTTTCGAAAGTGAATACAATATTTAGTTATAATAATTATTAAATTTATATATGATATAAATTCAATATAAATATTTTTATTGTTAAATATTCTAATAATGATAAAAAAATTAATAATCTATTATTAATAAGATAGATATCAATTAAAATATAATTACAAAACCTAAAATGATTTAGAAGCAATGCAAAATATATTACTATATAATAATTTTTTGTTTATAAAATTTTTTTCTTTTAAAAGGTTTATCTATAATTTTTTGATGAAAAATAATTTATATAAATTATATTTGTCTAGCTCAATTTATTTTGTAATTTATATTTATATATATATAAACAAATAAATAATTAAAATGAATATTTAAAATTATAATGAAAAAAAATGAGATTTATTATTTATTATATAGGGATACTATTTTGATTTAAATTAGATCTGTCTCACTAATAATTTATTTTGTAATTAATATTTTTATAAAAATAAACTGATAAATAATTACAATAAAAATTTAAAATTATACTGAATAAAAATTAAAATGAGATTTATGATTTATTATTAATGTATACCAGTTTAATGGTTTTGACATTTAGAAGTTTAGAGATTTATGTTTTTAGGCATTTAGTATTTTATAGGCTTTATTTAAACAATAAAATAAAAAAAATTTGTAATATTTTCTCATTTCTAGAGGTTATAACATTTGAAAATATAATAAAATTTAAGATTTTCTGATATGTAATGACAATATTTAGTTATAATAATATTATTAATTATATATAATATAAATTCAATATAAACAATTTTAATGATAGATATTATAATAATGATCAAAAATAAAATTAATAAACAATTAATAATAAGATAGATATTAATTAAAAAATATTTAGAAAACCCAAATTGATTCAAAATTAAAGTAAAATATATTACTGCATAATAATTTTTAATTTTTAAATTTTACTTCTTTTATACGCATATATAGCTTTTTTGATTAAAAATAAATTTTTTAAATTATATTCGTCGCACTCATAATTTATTTTGTAATATATATTTCTATAAAAATAAACTAATAAATAATTCAAATTAAAATAAATATAAATAAAAATTAGATTTATTAATTATTATGTATTATATAGCGGTTTAATGGTTTATTTATTTAGGCATTACGGGGTTTAGAAGTTTACTGATTTAACTGTGTATGCATTTAGTGGTTTATAGTTTTTATTAAAAAAGAATAAAAAAAATTATTTTTATTATTTTTTGATATTTTCATAAGTTATAACCTTTGAGAATATAATAATTTTTTAATTTATTTCAAAAGAGAATAAATATTTATTTATAATAATCATAATAATTATATATCATATAAATTCAATATAAACAATTTTATTGATAGATATTCTAATAATTATCAAAAAATAAATTAAAAATCTATTATTAATAAGATTGATATTACTTAAAATATAATATCAAAACCTTAAATGATTCAAAAGCAAAGCAAAATATATTACTTAATAATAATTATTTGTTTTTAAATTTTTATTCTTTTTATAAGCTTATCAATTTTGTGATGAAACTAATTTTTATAAATTATATTTTGAACTCATAATTTATTTTATAATTAATATATTATATAAATAAAAAACTTAACAATAAAAATGAATTTTTAAAATTATAATGAAAACAAATAAACATGAGATTTATTTATTATTATTTAGGGAATACCGGTTTAAAGGATTATTTATATAGGGGTATCATAATTTTGTAGTTTAGTGATTTATGTGTTAAGCATTTAGTGATTTATACGTTTTATTTAAACAATGAAATACCAAAAAAAAATATTTTTTTTTCACATGTTCAAAGGTTATAATCTTTGAAAATATAAAAATTTTAAAACTTTTTTCAAAAGTGAATACAATATTTAGTAATAATAATTATTAAATTTATATATCATATAAATTCAATATAAACATTTTTATTGATAAATATTCTAATAATGATTAAAAAATAATTTAATAATCTATTATTAATAAGTTAGATATCAATTAAAATATAATTACAAAACCTAAAATGATTCAGAAACAAAGCAAAATATATTACTATATAATATTTTTTTGTTTTTTATTTTTTTCTTATTTTATGAAGTTTATCTATATTTTTTTGTTGAAAAATAATTTATATAAATTATATTTGTATAACTCATAATTAATTTTGTAATTAATATTTATATAAAAATAAACAAATAAATAATTAAAATGAATATTTAAAATTATAATTAAAAAAATAAAAATGAGATTTATTATTTATTATTTAGGATATACATGTCTAAAATTTATCTCTTTAGGGTTTTCGAGATATAGAAGTTATTGATTTAAGTATTTAGGGATTTAATGGTTTATAGGTTTTATTCAAATAATGAAATAACAAAAATTTTATTTTTGATATTTTTTCAAATTTTTAAAGGTTATAACATTTGAAATTATAATAATTTTAAAATATTTTAAAAATGTGAATACAATATTTAGTAATAATAAATATTATAACTATATATAATATAAACTAAATATAAAAAATTTTATTGATAGATATTTTCACAATTATCAAAAAATATAATAAACTATTATTTAAATTATATTATTTAAATTATAACTCATAATTTATTATGTAATTAATATTTCTATAAATTATTTAAATTATATTTAAGGTTTACGAGTTTACAGGTTTAAGTATTTAGGGGCTTCGGGGTTTAGGAGTTTAGATATTTATGTATTTAGGCATTTAATGTTTTATATGTTTTATTTAAACAATGATATAACACAAAATTTATTTTTGTTTTTTTTTATCATTTTTAATGGTTATAAACTTTGAAAATATAACAATTTTAAATTTTGTTTATATGTGAATACTATATTTAGTTATGATAATCTTAATAATTATATATCATGTTAATTCAATATAAACAATTATATTGATAGTTATTATATTAATGATCAAAAAATAATTTAATAAACTATTATTAATAATATAGATATTTTTTAAAATATATTTGAAAAACATAAATTTATTCAAAATCAAAGTAAAAAATAATAGTAAATAATAATTTTTTTGATGTTTTGCATCTTTTTAAAAGTTTATATTTTTTGTTATTAAAAGTAAATTATTTAAATTATATTTGTCTTCCACATAATTTATTTTTAATTTAAAATTCTATAAAAATAAACTAATAAATAATTAAAATGATTATTTAAAATTATAATGAATACAAATAAAATTGATATTTATTATTTATTATTCAGGATATACTAGTTTAATGATTTAAGTATTAATATGTTTTGAGGTTTAGAGATTTAAGTGTTTAGGCCTTTAGTAATTTATAGTTTTTATTTAAAGAATGAAAAAATAAAAAATTTAATTTTGTGATTTTTTTTAATATTTGAAGGTTATAACCTTTGAAGATATAATAATTTTTAAATTTTTTAAATTGTGAATAAAATATTTAGTAATAATAATATTAATAATTATATATAATGTAAACTCAATATAAATAATTTTATTAATACATATTATAATAATGATCAATAAAAAGTTAATAAACTATTATTAATAAGAATGATATAAATTAAAATATAATTGCAAAATCTAAAATGATTCAAAATAAAAATAAATATATTACTAAATAATAAAATTTTGTTTTTAAAATTTTATCTCTTTTTATAAGGATATATATTTTTTTTATGAAAAATCAATTATTTATGTTAGATCTGTCTCACTAATAATTTATTTTGTAATTAATATTTCTATAAAAATAAACCGATAAATAATTAAAATAAAAATTTCAAATTAAACTTAATAAAAATTAAATTGAGATTTATGATTTTTTTAATGTACACCTGTTTAATGCTTTTAGTATTTAGAGGTTTGGTCGTTTAGGAGTTTAGCAATTTATGATTTTAGGCATTTAGTGGTTTATAGGTTTTATTTAAACAATAAAATAAAAAAAATTGTAATTTTTTCTCATCTTCATAGGTTATAACCTATGAAGATATAATAATATTTAAAATTTTTTGAAATGTGAATACAATATTTAGCTATTTTAATATTAATAATTATATATCATATAAATTCAATATAAATAATTTTATTGATGGATAATATTTTAATGATCAAAATTTAAATTAATAAACTATTAATAATAAGATTGATATTAATTAAAAAATATTTACAAAACACATATTGATTCAAAATTAAAGTAAAAAATATTACAGTATAATAATCTTTAATTTTTAATTTTTACATCTTTTATAGGCATATATATCTTTTTTGATTAAAAATAATAAATTATTTAAATTATATTTGTTGCAATCATAATTTATTCTGTAATAAATATTTCAATAAAAATAAACTAATAATAATTAAAATCAATATTTAAAATTATAATAAATTAAATAAAAATTAGTTTTATTAATTATTAAATAGTATATAGCAGTTTAATGGTTTATTTATTTGGGATTTTTCAGATTTACCTATATATGGATTTAGTGGTTTATATGTTTTTTAAAAAATAAAATAACAAAAAAATTATTTTTGTTATTTTTTGATATTTTCAAAGGTTATAACCATTGAAAATACAATAAATTTTAATTTTTTTTCTAAAGTGAGTACAATCTTTAGTTATAATAATCATTATATTTATATATCATATACATTCAATATAAACAATTTTATTGATAAATATTCTAATAATGATCAAAAAATAAATTAATAATCTATTATTTATAAGATAGATATCAATTAAAATATAATTACAAAACCTAAAATGATTTAGAAGCAAAGCAAAATATATTACTATATAATAATTTTTTGTTTAGAATTCTCTTTCTTTTAAAAAGTTTATGTATATTTTTTTGATGAAAAATAATTAATTCTGTAATTAATGTTTTTATAAAAATAAACAAATAAATAATTAAAATGAATATTTAAAAATATAAATAAAAAAATGAGATTTATTATTTATTATTTAGGGATACCGGTTTAATTTAAATTAGTTATTTCTCACTACTAATTTATTTAGTAATTAATATCTCTATAAAAATAAACTGATAATTATTTAAAATAAAAATTAAAAATTTACTGAATAAAATTTAAAATGAGATTTATAATTTATTTTTATTGTAAACCAGTTTAATGGATTAAGTATTTAGACGTTTTTTCATTTAGGATTTTAGCAATTTGTGTTTTTAGGCTTTTATGGTTTATACGTTTGATTTAAAAAAATAAAATATCAAAAAAAATTTCTATAATTTTTTTTTATTTTCATAGGTTATAACCTTTGAAAATATAATAATATTTAAAATTTTTTGAAATGTGAATACAATACTTATTTATAATAATATTAATAATTATATATCGTATAAATTCAATATAAACAATTTTATTAATATATATTATAATAATAATCAAAATTAAATTTATAAACTGTTGATATTAAGATAGATATTAATTAAAAAATAATTACAAAACCCAAATTGATTCAAAATTATAGTAAAATATATTTCAAGATAACAATTTTTAATTTTTAAATTTTTACTTCTTTTATAAGCATATATATTTTTTAAATTATATTTGTCAGACTCATAATTTATTTTGTTATAAATATTTCTATAAAAATAAACTAATAAATAATTAAAATGAATATTACAAAATAATAAATTTTTGTTTTTAAAATTTTGCCTTTTTTTAATAAGCATATATATATTTTTTGATAAAAAATATATTATTTAAAATAGATCTGTATTACTAATAATTTATTTTGTAATTAATATTTCTATAAAAATAAAATGATAAATAATTAAAATAAAAATTTAAAAATATACTTAATAAAAATTAAATTGAGATTTATGATTTTTTATTAATGTACACCTGTTTAATGGTTTATGTATTTTGAGGTTTTGTCATTTAGGAGTATAGCAATTTATGTTTCTAGGATTTTAGTGGTTTATAGGTTTTATTTAAACAATAAATTAATTAAAAAAAATGTGTAATTTTTTCTCATTTCATTAGTTATAACCTTTTAAAATATAATAATATTTAAAATTTTTTGAAATGTGAAAAGAATATTTTGTTATTTTAATATTAATAATTATATTTCATATAAATTCAATATAAACAATTTTATTGATAGATAATATAATAATGATCAAAAATTAAATTAAAAAACTATTAATAATAAGATAGATATTAATTAAAAAATATTTACAATACTCAAATCGATTCAAAAACTAAACTATAATATATTACTGTATAATAATTTTTAATTTTTATAATTTTACTTCTTTTAAAAGCATAAATTTTTTTTTGATTAAAAATAAATTAGTTAAATTATATTTGTCGCACTCATAATTTATTTTGTAATAAATATTTTATAATAATAAACTAATAAATAATTAAAATTAATATATAAAATTATAATAAATAAAATAAATATTAGATTTATTAATTATTAAGTTGTATATAGCGGTTTAATGGTTTATTTATTTAGGAGGTTCCTGATTTACATATATATGCATTTAGTGGTTTATATGTTTTATTTAAAAAATAAAATAACAAAATTTTTTTTTATCTTTTGATATTTTCAAAGATTATAACCTATGAAAATAGAATAAATGTTAAATTTTTTTCTAAAGTGAATACAATCTTTAGTTATAATAATCATTATATTTATATATCATATAAATTCAATATTAACAATTTTATTGATAAATATTCTA